>LJJI01000083.1:0-80611 GCA_001553865.1 Cladosporium sp. BSL10
TTTTTTTTTTTTTTTTTTTTCAATTGGGTCTTTTCCCTTCCATAGCACGATACCAATATTCTTTGTTTCCTCCTTCGCTCTGTGTGTTCTTCCCTTTGCACCCCTCCGGTGGAGAGAGAACTTTGTTTCAGCAGTGAACGAGACGGGCGGCAGTGGTAGTGATAGTGGTAGTCGAACCAAAACGACGGAAATCCTACCCGAGAAATTCTGGAAGCAATCTTCCTCACTCAACGACTCCCTCATTGTAAAACCCATATCATCTTGTGTTGTTTCACTGCCACCTTTGTGATTGACTTGTCGTTGTCATCTAGAGGTGCCGTGTTGACTGTATTGATAGGACACGGACAAGTAGTGCTTTTTTGCGAATATGTTGAATACAATCCAAGGGTTCGGAGTTGCCCGTCTTATGTCCCCGTCTTGATTGCAGGGCCCGAATGTAAGGATGAAATGGAGTCAAATTGACACATCGTATCTCAAGACGCAAACCCAATACCCGGAACCACCAAAGGCCTGGACTCTGACTTTTTCTTGACTTCACTCTGTAAACTCCCGTGGACCGTATTCCCCTCACGCTGGCAGCTAGTCCGCGAGTCGCCGAGAGACTCGCTCTCCATATTCTCTCAGCCCTTTCTCGACGCCATCCGCAAGACTATCCGCCCTCGCCACCGCGTCTTCGCGGAAACTCAGCCGTGAGGTGCACCATTCTAGCCAGCTCTCTGCGCGGGCGCCTTCGGGGGCGTCGAACAGCCCGATCGCGACGTCTAGGAGCATCTTTTCTGGTGCCTGGTCTGGTTCGGACAGAGCGAAGAAGACGATCGCGCCGCAGACGGAGCAGAAGGAGCGTGTCACGTTTTCGCTGGAATTGTACGTCTGCAGCGAACCGAAGGCGGGCGTGGCGCTGCCTGTGGCGGTGACAGCGGACAATTCCAAGGGTACTTGTCCTTCAGCGTCGAGGGAGATGTCGACCAGAGGGACGAAAGCCCAGGCTGTGATTTCTTGACCGCTGGCGAGGCGGCAGGAGGTGCAGCTGCAGAGGCCGGCGAGGAACTTCGTTTGCGAGGCGCGGAGGTGCCAGGGTTCGTGGGCTGTGGTATGATCGGGATTTGGGTTTTGGGGGGAGTGATATGGCACCAGAAGGTCTGGCCAGGAGCGGGTAGCGTGGGTGGATTGATGGGATGGGCGGGCGATGTAGAAGGATATGGTGTTGCACTTGCAGTGGGCTGGGAGGCGGATGGCGGTGGCGTGATTGAGATATTCCTTTGAAGCTGAGGGGTCGCGCCAGTAGAGAGCTAGTTGGGGAGATGTGTTGATATCGTGGGACCAACGTTCGAGAGAGCGGTCATTCAAGGTGGGCATGAAGTCCGAGAAGCCTCCGTCGCGAGTGTCGTGGATGTACTCGTAGCCTTTGGGGTCTAAAATACTGTCAAAGGCTTCCAGGGTGCCTGTCATGACGTCCCAGCTTTCGGTGCGATATGTATTGCTGGGCTTGGGGACGCAGAAGGAGAGCATTATTGAACCGCACCGTTTGCAGAAGTACAGAGTGATGCGATCTGAAAACTTGAAGCTGGTGAGTTTGTCGAGTAGGGAGGAAGAGGGTTGGTAGCTGGCCGGCAAGAAAGCGGTGGAGAGAAATAGAGTGCCTGTCATGTGTCTACAGGAGCTACATGAGCAAAAGTAGGTGGGTATTGGGAAGGCATTGGAGGGGAGGGTGATGCTGTGAGCGGCGTCGCCACACAAGCAGGTGGCTTTGATAGTTTTCGTGTCGCTGGCCATGGCTGGTATCTTGTGAGAATTTGGGTATGGATGGAACGTGATGTACTTGCCCGTGGTGCGATGCTCGCTCCGATATAGATACAGAGGCGACGAAGTGAGGTTCATCGTGTGAGGTATAGCTGCCTCACGTGGAACAACGTCAGACCACGCCCTTCCACAGGCTGGTAGCCTGGTAGCGATACCCCGCCGCCTCTTGATCTCTTATCGGCCTCATCGTGACATTTTGTGGGTGTCCTTGGATCGACCTAACAGTGCACTGGTGCAAATGTAAGGCACGTGATGGGTAGTTGTTAAAGACGTGGTCAACGACCTGCACCGAGTAGAATGCCCTTTTCGCGTAGAGGGCGTTCTTGCCAAACCACGGCAACAAGGACAGGGCCAGATTCAGGCGACATGAAAGCTTTTCTCTTGCGCTTCGGAACGGCCATGCATGGTAAGATAGCATATCAAGCTCGATTCAAGCAAGATTTTGTCAATATACCAACACGCTGGCTCACCGAGATGCTCAATATTGTGGCCCGTGCGCCCACGAGTGAACCATTAAGGTGTGGGCAGCACGTGATCGGGTCTGGATAAAATCGAGATGGCACATGGATATATCGTGCTCCGTGGGGAGGCCGGGGTACAGGTGCGCAACGGAGATAGCGGCGGAGTCGATGTGTAATGCATTGACGTGCGCGCAATTACGTGCTCGTGTTTTTTTTTATTTCATATTTTCTCATTGAGGATGTAATTATTGGATGTTGGACGGGAGATTCCAGTGACTGTCGACAGCTTCACACTTCGAGCAGAAGCAAAAGCATAGCAATGAGTGCGCAGACAGGAATAAATAATACAGACAAGCTTAATTAAATGTGAGGCGATCGCGGCCTTGCTTCGGCGCCTGTATCGGCGAGCAGGAGCATGCAGTGGGGGAGAGTTTTTGGTTCCTGGAGGGGTTGAGCAGACGGCGAAATGCCTTAAAAAGATACATAAGAAATATACATCTTCACAGAATAGGTACACAATCCTCATCTTGACTTGCAAAGGCGACACATATACTGTGCTCTTCCGCTGCGTCGAGTGTCGGATCAAAGAGGGCGCGAAGTCGTCACTTACCAATCCAAGCCGCCACCTTCCGCATCGCAATCGCAATCGCCTCGGCGTCATATTTCCCTGTACATTTCCCGTCCGCCGACCATCTCTCAACCTTCTGCGCAACCCCTCGACTCGACCTCCCACAACATCCAAACGCCACAACTGATATACCTTTACATCTGCCTTTCGTCCGGCACATTCGCCATCCAATCCTCTTCGACGCGACGCTTGCTCTTGCTGTCCCGCGCATAAGCATTTACTAGACCATCGCACTACCGGCCCATTGGACGACTCTCGCGTTCATATACACCCATACAACCACGCAAGGAAGCTCTCTCAAAGAGCATAGTACGGCTGGGCTTGTCACGTTGCGTCAAGACCCTCCTCTCCGGTCTCCAACGTCTCAAGCCTGCGTCTGGCATACCATACCCACCCAATCTCCACCATGGTCGCCCAAATCCCCAACCTCGCCGACTTCGATGTCTCGGTCGAGAATGGATTCCTCCCCACCCAACCTCCCCTCGAAACTCTCTCGGATGAATACTACAAGCCGTGGGAGGATATTGTCAAGAACCTCCAGGGACTCATCCTGAGCAAGAGGCTTCGCGGCGTCGTCAACAAGCTCCCAGTATTGTCGACCGACTACCTGCAAGATGCGCAGGAATGGCGCAGAGCATACAGCATCCTTGGCTTTATTACACATGCGTACATCTGGGGTGGTAACAAGCCCGCAGAGCGCATCCCGGCGCCCATCACCGTCCCGTTCTTGGAGACCTGCGACTACCTCGAGCTCCCTCCCGTAGCCACATATGCCGGTCTGGTCCTCTGGAACTGGAAGCCCTTGTTCGACTCTGAGCGTACTGACACGCTTTCCAACCTGGACATGTTGCACACATTCACTGGCTCCATGGATGAAAAGTGGTTCTATCTTGTCAGTGTTGCCATTGAAGCTCGTGGCGCACCTCTCATCCCAATGATGCTCGACGCCATCGCAGCTGCGCGTCGCGGCGACAAAACTGTTGTACTGGAGTCTCTTCGCAACTTCGCCGAGCGCGTGGACGAGTTAGGCGTGCTTCTTACGAAGATGTACGACAACTGCGATCCGCACGTCTTCTACAACCGTATCCGTCCATACCTTGCAGGTAGCAAGAACATGGCTGACGCAGGTCTGCCCAATGGTGTAGTTTTCGACAATGGAGGCCCGATCAACAAGCAACGCTACGTGCAATTCTCTGGCGGCAGCAACGCACAGAGCAGTATCATCCAATTCTTCGATCTCGTCCTGAACGTCGAGCACCGCCCGACTGGCCAGAAGAAAGGCGATGAGCCTCACTCGGCCAAGAAAGCGCCGCCAACCAGCTTCATCCACGAGATGCGCAAGTACATGCCGGGCCCACACGCTCGCTTCCTTGCGGAAGTCGGCAAAGTCGCAAACCTCCGCGCTTTCGTCGAAGAGCACTCCTACGACTCTGCCCTCACCGTTGCTTTCGACGCCAGTCTGGCTATGCTGTCCGCTTTGCGTGACAAGCACATCCAAATCGTCTCGCGCTACATCATCATCCAGTCCGCCGCTGCCAAGAAGCGCGCCGAGGCCGAGGGTGGCAAAGGCGGCGAGAAGAAAGTCGACCTCGCGCACAGACCAAAGACCGCCGACAAAGACGTCGAGAAGAAGGGTCTCAAGGGTACAGGTGGAAGCACTCTGATTCCATTCCTCCGCCAGGCTCGCGACGAGACAGGCGAGCCAGCCGTTGATGCCTGGGCGCGCAGACTACTGAGCAAAGAGAAGGGTCCCGCAGGCATCGAGCTCAGCAAAATCGAGCGCAGGGCAAGCAGATCGACGGCGCAGTGCCCCGGGCTGGCGACTGTGTGGCAGGCTGACCAAAGCGAGGGAGGTATCTGCATCACTTGAATTGCGATGAGGGATTGTGAGGATTAGGCTGGGTCCTGATGATAACGATCTTCTTTTCGATGAGTTGCAAAAAGATCTTGAAGCGCTGGGAGGTTCGCGTTGAATGACACAAAAAAAATTTGGTAGGAAAAGTACGGCACTACGATTTGCCACGGGTAGAAACAGGAAGATCAACCAAATCATAGATCAGGTACTTGTAAAAGCGGAAAAGGCTCACGCCTGAAGAATTCAAATACATCTTAATTCTTTCCAACTCCCTTGAGTTAACAGCATCAAGAATGTTCCGATCGGAAGCCAGTGCACATACTGCATCACGAAATAAACACGAAAGAAAGGGGAGAAAAAAGGCTACAGAACAGACCTTACTTCGCCGTCCTCCTCGCCTCCTCCCAAAAACTCAAAACTCCAACCCCGTCAAGCACCCTCTGCATATCCGCCGTCATACCAATCTGCCTCTCCACCATCTGCACCATCTCGGATAGCTGTGCGACGAGGCTGGCGACTTTTGCGTCTCTGGCAGCGCTCAACAGGCCCCGGCGCTGGCGCTCGACGTATGGCTCCAGCCTGTTCGACAAATCGGCCACGAGGCGGAGGTTTGAACTGTTGTTGGCTTCGCAGCGGCGGATGCGGCGACTGTGCTTGGCTTTGAAGGTGATGTAGGAGGTGAAGGCGAGGGCGAGGGTGGCGCGGACAGAATCATATTCTGTTGTGGCTGTCAATGTCCCGGGTGCGGTTGTGGGTGGGATGAATGGCGGCGGATTCGTAGCGGGAAGGTCTGCTTTTGGAGGTTGCGAAGGTGGTGTTGGGTTGGTGTTGTCGTTCGTTTCTTGGGCGTTGGGAGGATGGTTTTGGGTGTTGCGGATGGAAATGTGGCTCGTTGGGAAGTTCGCAAGGTCTTGCGTGGTTGCGCGGGGTGAGCGGTCGTCTGGCTGTTCCTGGGTAGTTGTGTTTTCCTCGGAGGTTTTTGCTGGGTGCTCTTCGCCGTCTAGGCCAGTTCTGTCGAGAAGGTCTGGTTGAGAAGTGATGTGATCTGGCTCGTCTGTTGGTGAACGAAAGGTCTTCGGAGACATTGTAACGATGGTTCTTTCGGCGATTGATTCTGTGTATCTTCTGCTATGGAGATCAAGTGATGATGTTGGCGTTATGACTGCTGTTTGCTCGGTTGTCTGAAGTACAGGAGTGGAGGTCCTTCTTTCTGAATGAAAACCTTCCATGTGAGGATAGAACAGCAAGTGCATTGTGGTAGAGTTTCCAGGCAGGCATTATCGTGTCGATATGAGGATTGCGAGGAAGTCGAAATCGATTTTAAACTCTCCGGTAGCAGCTACGCGGCATTACAGTTCATGTACAGGTCTACCCTCGCTCCATCGCCACACTGCCGAACACGAGTCTCTGAAACTCATCTTCTCACAGCATCTACTATCCTCGGAAAATAAACCGAACACGTCCCCCTCGCAACCTCCGCCTTACACCCCGTCAACTCCTCCAACCGCGCAAGACTTCCCGCCACCGTGTCCGCGCGGGCACACATATAACTCCCACGACCATAAGGCACTCCTTTCCTCCTCGCTCCACAACTCGCCGTCCACCGCCTCTGCTCCAACAAACCCTTGTAGAGCCTCCCAATTGTCAAGCCCTCTCCGTGCTCAGATTCGATCCGCCGACTCTCGGAGTACGTTCCCTCATATTCCTCCGAGTCGACTTTCCACGAAATGACAATCCACGCTTCCGCAACGGGAGGATTCGTCAGATACACGTTCGCCCAGCTCGCCTCAGAAGCGAAGTATTTCCAGATGGCAAGCTTCGCGGCTAAATTTGGGATGCAATCAGGCGGACCACCACCGTGGCCATTCTCGTAATTGTAAGTGAGCAGCGGACAGAGTTTCCTCGAGGTGATCTCGGGGCCCAACGAGAAGCCGAATGCGCCCCCGGTTGTGGGTAGGTAGCGGAGGTTTTCGATTCGCACTGTCTCCCACGAGACTTTTGGACGGAGGAGCGAGGAGCTCCTAATGGCGGATGAGAAGTACCGGCTGACGCTCTGGCAAGCTGCGAGGTCGAGGAAGGAGAGGTTGTCGAAGATCAATTCTAGGAGTTCTAGGGTTCGGAAAACGGTGTTTTGGGCGACTTGTGAGGGATGTGGATCAGAGAAAGTGGAACCTTGTGCAACCTGTCTGTCCTCCATGTTACCAGGCTTTGTGCTTTGATGTGGCCCTAGAAATTAGTGTGAATTACAGCTGGGGGTCATTATGGTGGAAGGTGCTCAGATCAGTGAGAAAGTCTCTCTTTTCTTTTGCCGATACAATGCTGCAGAGTACCGAATGGAAAGGAACGAGAGATTTCCATCGCTCTTGATAATTGCAGAGCACAGCCTGATGGGGCAGACTAGAAAGCGTTGCAAGTGCATCCTTCGAATGCACAGCCACATTCTACTTACCTTTGATCCTACGCCTGGCGAGCGACCTGTCACTTGACGTTGGGGTGAGCCCGCGAATATGGAGTCTCAAATATCGCAGCAATTTGTGTGTAAAGTGAACGAGAAGTTGTGTGGCCTCTGTTGCTCGTGACTTTCAAGTTCGAGTTCAAGATCTGAAGTACTTCATCCGACTCCGGCATGATTAGTCATCATGCAGGATTAGGGTCAACAATTGTTGACAGGTCCAAATGTTTCCCGCATACAGCGAAGGTACATGTATCTTAGATTGTCATGTCGTTATTCATGAACGAAGAGCAATGAAGTGTGAAATCGATCATGCTTAGCCGGTCAAAGCTCGCGTTGCCTGGGTCATCATGTGCGCATTCATGCTAATGCTTCTAGTTCGTTTCCTGTAGATCGGCCTAGGCCGCCCATTGATCTTCAATGCCGGAACTTGGTCATATCTGGACGCATTCATAATACAGGGACATTCACTTGTTAACAGCTCATCATAGCCGTACTTGCGCGAAATCTGGCCACGTGAGAGACCAGAACAGCGGGTTGTATTTGACTAACAGAGATCAAGAGCAATTTCACGGGCGTTTTGCGCACTGGTTCGATTGGAAGATCGGCCAGGAATTGGTAAATTGCACGCCGGCATCCTTAAAAACGTTTCCTAGTACGCAATCCCCGGCCCAGCGCCATCGGTGAACTTCTCAATCTCCTCTTGGTGTAAGGCGTAGTAATCGACTACCATTTTCATAGCTGGTTGCGATACGAAGAAGCCTGATCCACCATGTGCAAACAACACGTCCCCGATAAACATCTGACTGCCTGAATAGTGAGGCTTGGTATGGTCGATTAGGGCGAGGTACTGCAGCGTGGACCTCCAGAAGATGAATGAGTTTGCTTCAACAAAAATGTACCATTTTTTGTTGGGGAACTCGGAGAATGTCCGATTGACCATGGGTAAGAATTTCCATTTATCGAGTTTCCAGCCTGGATTTTCCGTCTTGCCGTGCCATTGAATAGCCTCGCTTTCGGCACCACTCAGTTCCGAGGCTAATAGAGCGCTTCGCCCAAGTTGTTCAAGACGGCGGTACAGCTTGAAGTCTGGGTGATCGTCCAGAATTTGCCTGGTAACTGAAGAAAGAGCGTCGACAAGTGGTCCTCCGCGATATGTCTCTTCATAGTCCGAGAAGACCAGGTGGTTCGGATAGCATTGCAGTGTTGTTGAAAGGTGCACTGGAAGCTTGTCCTGTAACTCCGTAGAATCAGTGGGAAGGACGACCACCGCATCACTCGCTCCAGGCAAGTCGAGACGCGGAAGTTTGGAAACTTTGGCAACTCCATGCATTGGGACGAGATCCAGTGTCATCGTGTCCTTTCCAGAACTGCGGAATAGCAGAAAGACGAGGCCCGCCACGCAGGCGGCCGCAAAAAGAGTCTGAGATCGCCACCTCATAGCTCTGGTCATCTTGCAAAGTGTGGTGGTTGAGCGGGAAATGCTTGAGTGAAGGTCGAAGTGAAAGCGACAGGCAACTCGTCCGGCAAGAGTGGCACGCTCCATCAACGATCCCTCGCCACTCGTCAGTTCCGCCTCGCTATGTATAGCATGCTACCACCCAGAACTCTGACATCCTCCAAGCGCTACAGACTCTCCTCGTACCAGTGTACCGCTGTACAAAATTCCTTCATTGAGCCCGCTTCTCTCACCGGTCGTTGCTGCCTCATTCGACACCATTGAACGCTCTACTCACTCTCTGAACACGGCCCGTTCATTGAGCCCTCGCTCGTCGCCAGGTTTCGGGAGTGCGGATAGAGACGTACTTCTGTGAAAATGCGAAGTTTAGGTTCACTGTCTACCCTACATGGGTGCGCGAAAATGGTTCCTATTTGGGCTTGCTTTGCTGGATCAGAGTCCGTACCTTGACTGTCCAATCACGTTACCCATTTAGTATGCATAGAAATTTCTCCATATTAGCTTAAGAACCTGTGGCCGTCCACGTTATCAACAGCGCTGGTACAGACAGGTCGATGGAAATTTGTGATATGCATTCGATGTGCTGCGAGACCTTCTCAGACAAGCAATCCGTTGAGGTATATTGACTGTTTGGCAATCATGTTCATCCTCTCGAGTATCTAGACTCGATGTGCAGCGCATTCTCCTCAGAGTGGAAGGTCAAGAATTGACACCGGTGAAGGAGGCCTGGGAGAAGCGAAGGTGCTGGAGATATGACGAATCCCGTCAGGAGCCCGATCCAAATCTAGAAAGCATATCTTGGTCTGGAATGTTATGGCTGCAAGTCGCCGGATAATCGCAAAGAGATGACAAGGAGTGCCGTCCATCGAAGTCATCCCCTTTATCGAAATCGAGGTGTAGACCTTTGGACAGAACTAGGGCTAAACCCTAAGGTAGCTTCTTTTGGAACAAGCCGGCGAGATGGCTAAGCCCATAAGTCTTTATACCGTTGGTGTTTGTCATCGTATGCTTGTGCTTACAACCATGTTTCTTTTCATAAAGTCACCTCACGCGTTGGCTCTGGCACCGCCTTCAATACCACGGCTGACAGATGTCAAATGAAGCAGTAGGACCTTGTGCATATCAAATCAGTATTTTCTTTGGATGATTGAGCACCACAAGATTGGCATCTAGGCCCCCCACCTCTGCGGCTAAGCTATCTATACCCATCTTCCTTGGTCTTTCAGCCTCACCAACTCAATAGGCGAGAGATGCTACTGGGTATCCGGGACGTTGATCCTCCCTGGCGGATTCAGTTCGCCAAAACTGCCCCGCTGCAACGCTCGACACCACTTTCACGCCTGATCAAATATGTGTGATTGTCCACGCATGAGGTCGGTTCATGTCGACCAGCACCTGACGAGCATACGATCCGCTTATTTCCGGGTAAACCATTTCCGACTATGGCACTCTCAGTATCGACGTTCGGAGGAGCTCTGATGCTGGCTCTGCTCAGCCGTATCATTTATCGCCTGTACTTCAGTCCTCTGGCTAAATTCCCAGGACCCAAAATCGCTGGTAAATAAGGCTTTACGACTTTTCAACTTGTGACTGACCACAAAGACAGCAATTACTTCCTGGTACTGTGCATACCACGACATAATCGGCGGCGGCCAATACGTCTGGATCGTCGAGCGGATGCACCAGAAGTACGGACCGGTTGTGCGGATTATGCCGAATGTCCTACACGTCAACGACCCCAGCTTTGTCGACATCCTTTACGCAGCACAATCTCCTTCGCAGAAGCGTGAGCGAGGCCAGACAGTTCTGAATCTCTTCCAGGAGCACTTTTCCGTTCTTCCCACGCGAGATCACGACTTGCACCGCCGCCGTCGCGCGATACTGAGCCGTTTCTTTTCGCAACAGAGAGTGCGTCAATTGGCCCCTGTCATCGGCAGCACCTTATCAGACTTGTTTCAACGTTTGGACCGCTGGGATGATGGCCCGTTCCCAATGAGCGTAGCTTACAAAGCTGCAACCAAAGATGTCATCCAAGCATATGCCCTTGGGGAAGGTGACAAATGCCTGTTCAAAGACGACTTCAACTCTGCGTTCTTCGAAGTCATGGCCGCTGGCCGCTTGACTCATATCGCAGTCCACTTCCATTGGTTTCCTGATCTCATGAGCAAACTGCCGCCATCAGTGATCACAACGTTGAGCCCACACGTGCTAGCTTTCATTCGCTTCATCGAGGTACGGCTTCCGCAGACTTTCACACTTCGGACCTGCTCATACTTACTACTCGTTCTAGGACCTAGGCACAAAGATCGAGGGATCCGAGCTCGGAAGACCTCCTCCGAAATCAGAACCATCTTCCATGAAATATTAGAAAGCAATACTTCTGAGAACGAGAAGTCGACACCACGTCTCATCGACGAGGCCATGGTGCTCACAATTGCTGGGGCAGACACAACCGCTTCGACCTTATCAGCGTTGACGTTCCACATCCTCAACGATGTCATGATTTTCAATCGACTTCGAGAAGAGCTTGAGACTGCGATGCCTGACGCGAGCGGATTCCCCGATCCAGTGAAGCTCAGCACTCTGCCATTCCTCAACGCTCTCATAGAAGAAGCGCTCCGTCTGTACCCAAGCGCAACCCATCGCCAAGATCGCGTGGCTCCGGATGACGATCTCATCTTCAGCCACCCCGACGGAAAGCAATCCATCATACCCGCCGGCACGATCATCGGTATGACCGCGCCCCTGCTCAACCGCCATCCCGACTGGCACGAAGACGCCGAGAGCTTCCACCCTGAACGATACTTGGACGACCCAAAATTGCTCAGGCGACACCTCACATTCTCCAAAGGAGGGAGGCAATGTCTCGGTATCAACCTTGCCTACCAGGAGCTGCAGATGTTCATAGCAGGCATCTTCCGAAAGTACAAAATGTTCGACAAGTCTGCGGATCGACAGGATGGCCCGACGCTGGAACTTTTCGACACGACGGTGGAAGATATCAAGATGCATGCAGACTATGTATCGCCGGGTTTGCGGCCGGGAAGCTATGGTTTGCGGGTCAAAGTCAGGCATAGCTAGTAGCTTTTCCTCGTCGGCCAGGTCAGCCATAGACTTCCTGATTCGTTGTAAAGTGAAACTCTGGTATGGAGACTTGTAAAGGCCCTTGTCTTTGCTTGACGACGTTTTTGCATATCAAGAAGCCTCTCGATTCTCATACGTACACTTCTTCGCCTCAGACCCACGAGTGACGGCAACATCTCCTTTTGCCCATGGTTGTGTAAACATGTCTCGCTAACATATGTTGCGCACCGTGGGGTGCCTCGCAGTAGCCACGGACTGCCGTGGCCATGGTAAGCCTTGTGTCGAACAAACAGCACGCCTGAAAGCCATTGCAGGCATCGAATCGAACAAAAGTCTCAACCCTCACAATCTCAACACCGATCTCACCCTCACTCAAGCGCAACCTTTGTCCCGTTCCCAGAGCAGCAAGTCACTGACACCTTCTCGATCCACGGCTCCGGGTCCCTGCACTCGAGCGTCTTGAACCTCTGCATCAAGCGAATAGTAACGTAGTAAGTCTCCGTGAGCGCATACTGCTGCCCCAAACAAACCCTCGGCCCTCCGCCGAACGGCAAGTAGTTCCAGCCCGGTCTGAGTAAAGGGTCTGCCCACCGCTCAGGTCTGAAGACCTCGGCATCAGGGCCGAAGGCAGAGGGCTGACGCATCATAGAGTAGGAGTTGTACATGATGCGGTTGCCTTTGGCGACGAAGAGGGGTTGAAGACCATCTTTGCCGCCGCCGTGGGGGAGGACGGTGTCTTTGAGGGCGAGTTTACCGAGGATCGGGACTGGTGGGAAGAGGCGGAGAGCTGGGTGGCAGTTAGTGGGGATCTTTGGTTGATAATGGTGGAAAGGCTGGGTTTCTTACTCTCTTGCACGGTGTACTTGATGTACTTCATGTTTCGGAGAGATTCGTACGAGGGCTGCTCGCCGTTCAACTCGTCCACTTCGGCTCGGAGCTTCTTATAGACCTCCGGTTCTTTAGCCAGCATGAACCACAAGTTACTCAGCAGAGAAGCAGTCGTGTCTCTGCCAGCTAGCAGGATATTCAAGCTCTCGTCGCGGATACGCGTAGCGTCGACCTCCTTGTGGCGCGCAAGCTCGTTGACAAACACATATCGCTCTCCTTTCTCTTTGGCCGTCTCAGAGAAGTCGTTGGAGGTTTTGATCTGCATCGCCTGCTTCACCCATCCCTCAACAGAGGCGTGCGCATACTTGACCGCCTCGATGCCCTTCTTACGTGGCGTCAAGTAGTAGAGCGGGCCGAGCATGTCCTTCCAGATCCCATCATTAAGACATTGGTCGAAAGTCACCGCGAACTTATCCGCCGCCTTGTCGCCACCGAGGCAATCCGTACCAGTGCCCATCAGGAAATCGGTACTGGTATCCATAGTGAATTTGTGGAACAGCTCCTGCAGGTCCACGGTCGATCCGTCGGTAGGAATGCAGGAAATGAGCTTCTGCACATACGGCTCGAACTGATCGATCGCAGAGACCTGCGACTTCTCAAACTGCGGGCGGAGTATCGCGCGAGAGTGCTGCCAGAACGCGCCGTCTGTAGTGAAGATTCCGGAGCCTAGAAAATCGTTCAAAACGCCTTGGCGGATTACCTGGATGCCCCTAGATTCATTGCGATCAGTTCGGGAAAACTCACACTCTGCCGCCACTGGATTAATAGTACATACCAATCCTCGAACCGCGTCGACAACGCGGTCTTGATGTTCTCCGGGTCATTAGTAATCACCAGCCTCCGGCTCAGATTCTGATTGACATACGTCGTCCCGAACTCCGCATGGCGACGGTGGAAGAACTCCAGAAACTGCTTGTTGTTCTTTGCCTTGATGATTCTGTACAGGTTCAGGAAGCCAAAAGGGCCGGTGCCGGTCAAGGTCGATGTAGTCGGCTGACAGCCGTAGCGGAGCTTGAAAGCGCGGCGGGTTTGGTTCAGGTAGTATTGCGAGCAGGCGTAGTAGCTCAGGAGTGAGATCGCGGTGACGAAGATGAGGCCTGCGGTTGTGGGGTGCTGGGCCGGCCACGCGAAGAGGGCCATGGTGGGAGGCCTGAGAAGGATGTCAGGGCTGGATGGGATTGAGCTCCGGCGTGGTGGTTGTTGTGGCTCGTCGCTACCCGCCCACCGGTGCAAAGAACTGAAGATGTTCTTCTTGTGTGATTGTCAGCCGCAGTCACTGAGATGTTTGTGGTGTGTCGCTGCTTTGCACGAGCTGAACTGAAGGTGCCTCGGCCAAAGCCCCACTTCACGCGTCTCGCGTAGATAGCGAAGGATTTGTATTTAGTACCTACTTCATCACGTTAACCATAATGCACTGACACGTGAGAGCTCACCCAGAAAAGCGAAAGCGCAAAGCATAAAATCGTTCTCATAAAATAGGTATCAAATTTCCATCCGTTCCACTCCTTCAAGTCAGCACCACCACAAACACCACTCAATGCACCCACATGCAGCTCTAGCTGCAATATGCTTCTAATCCCAGTTACCAGGACCAAGCTCGACAGGCACACCCTTGCGCATGGCATCCATGATGTTGTCAATCGACCAGGGCTCCCACTTGTAGCCTGGCGGATAGTTGGGTGGAATTCCGCTCTCGTCGAAGCTGATGCCCTTCTTCATCGTCTCGATGTTCTTGGCGTAGTGCTCGTAAGCATAGACCTCTGGGTCGTGGTCCCAGACCCAGCGAGGGTGCTTGGGCTGCGCGAGACGCGGGTTGAGCTTGACCTTGGACCAGTCGGTGACTTGCAGGAGCTCGGCGTTGGAGAAGCCCATCTTTTGCGCGCAGGCGTTGCGGATGAAGCTGTGGCGGGACTGTTAGTATTGCGACATGGGAAACTGGACTGGTGGCGTGAACCTACCGGTATCGCACGTGGGCCTCGACGGCTTCCGGGATCTTGTCCTTTCCGGAGAGCTGCAGGCAAGTGGCAATGGTGATCGCATCCTCGATGGCCTGGGTGGCACCGTTGCCGGATGCAGGCAAGAAAGTGTGTGCAGCATCACCAATCTGGATCACACGAGACGCAGGCGAAGTCCATGTAAGCTGTGGGTCACGCCAGAGGAGCTCGAAGTTGACGATTGTGTTCGGGGGTGTGACCTTGACGAGTTCCTTGAACATAGGTGCCCACTTATCCGGGCTGGGCACATCGTCGAGACCCTTGAGGACGTCGTCAGAGCTGATAAAGTTACTCCAGGACTCGGCGGAGTTTTCGTTTGCCTAAGAAATATTAGCAAAATCAAGCGTTGCCATCCGATTTGACGGGAAACGTACGTCGTGGTTCAGAATCCAGATCATGGTGTCAGGGCGGGTCAAAGTCAACGCATATGCGCCAGGTGCAAGGTAAGTGCGGACCATGGGCTCGTCGTTGTTTTCTCCGACCATCTTGTAGTGCTCCTTGACTTCAGGGTTCTTGTCGAGGTGCTCGATGGGGAAAGCCGCACGCCACATGGCACGACCAGAGGACTTCGCGCGAACCTGGCCACCGACCAACTTTTGCGACTTTGATCCAACGCCATCTGCAGCAATCACCATGTCGGCTTCATAGGTCCTGCCATCCTTGGTGACGACACCCGCCTTATTGTTTGCCGCGTCCTCAAAGTAGTCGACCACTTGAGCGTTGAAATCAATCTTCACACCAAGCTTCTCGACCTGACGCACGAACATCCTGTAGATAAGAGGACGCATCTGGAAAGTGCCAGGAGGGGTATTGGGGTCGAGGCCGGCAGCCTTCAGGCGTTCTGCAACCTTGAGGGGCTTGACCATCTGCTCGCCACTGTGCTTGTAGGTCTCGATCCAAGCGTTGTGCATGCCGATGGAGTCGTACTCGGCCTTCATCTCAGGCCAGTGCTTGAAGAAGGGAGTCGCGCTCAGACCCATGAAGTACATGTCACCTTGGAGCATGTTAGCTACGAATTTGGTTCAATTGATCGACCAGAGCCGCTGAACGAACCTGCAGTGTTGATAGCAGAGTCACGCTCGAGGACCTGCACCTTGTGTCCTTTGCGAGTGCACTCGATTGCGGCGGTGAGACCAGCCAGACCAGTTCCCACAATCAACACATTGATTCCTGACTCTGGGTATGAGCCGAGCGGCTTCGGCTCTGATCCTTCCTTTGCCATGTTGCCAGATATGAATTTCCAAGGATTCACGAGTAGATCAAATGACATACAGCGTGTATGGATAGGAGGGAAGTGGGAGAAATGGAGGAGATCAAAAACAGATGCGGGCGAGTTCACGGCGGTATAAGCACCATGATAATAATACGTCAGCTAAACACTTTACACAGGAGCATGCCGAGCATGGCGATGCTTGTGTGCGGCTGCAGGCCTCCACCGCGCCTGTCGGAGCGCGAGTGGCCGAGATGTCAAATGCGGTGAGTTGAAGCACCGATGGCAGCGATGGAGTGCGTGTGTGTGTGTCTGGCGGTTGCTAGGTCTCTTCGCGTACGGCTCTCCGCCATGTTCGCCAGCAGAAAAACGCGCGAGGGAGAGACGACCGTTGGTAGATGGCGACATGTACAGGGGTCGTAGCAGTAGCTGCCGCTGTGGAGTCGATCTGCCCGGCTCAGATTTCTGGCATCGACGCTCAAAGGTGTGGCGCCGGCTTCGGCTCCTTCGGGACGCACACCGTCCACCCGTGTCAGCCTCAGCCTCGCTTCTGGTACACAACATCGACAACGACGACACGAGCCATTATTGATGCACGCGTCCATCAACGCGCTGCTGTACGACCGATGCCATGCCTCAACGGCAGCCACGCTCCATGATCCTCCTCAGTCTGGGAGTGTGCAACAATTCCGCCGTGGGCCCTGCACGCGGTCTCTACGCCGCCCTGTCGATCTTCCTCCCCTTCGGGTCCGCACATCACAGCGTCATACACGACAGCGATATCCCGACTCGGCATTCATCTACAATGTTAATGCCAACCTGACGGCTACATCGCCTGTGTTGGTCCCTGTCCACCAATGCATGTACGCTGATCGTCACCATTGCACCGCCGTGTTGGAGGTAGGGGATGTGCGTAGCCTAGCGAGATACGAGTCGCTAGGATTGCTGCACCCTCCATTCAGCTCACGCGCCTCGGACAGTCCGGGTACCTGACAACTTGATGTTTGGCGCGCGCAAATGACCAGTGAAAGCCAAATGAGTTCCGAACCTTTCTTGTCTGCCCTATGGCCTGATGCCAAAAGACTCTGGAGCTTAGAGATAAGCATACGCTCAACGGAGCTAATCTATTGGAACCATATTTATCACACGTACCAGGCGTTACGTGTCTCGGTATGAGGCGCACTGAGCCATTGATGTTTGCACCTGTTTCATGGCATACTCCGTTACTCCTTCGAGGTTGCTTTGTCCCTCGCTCGCAGGACAACAAGTCCTGTCTAAACGGCGCAACCTCACCAGCCTTATCTCTCTTCCAACATAGACATCTGGCCTTCCCAGTGGTAGTCTCGGCGTGCATGCAACTTGAGTCTTGGCGCAACGATACTGTCTACTTCCGGTGGCGAGGTACACGGGGCTTGGGCTGAGTGTCTGGGCATTTGTAATCAGTGAATTGTTGTGTCCATGGAAGTCATTCAGTACATTGCCATGAAGCGGCCATGACCAGTTGAACGTGTGTATTTGCAGCAAGCTTCACGTAAGGTAACTTTACGTGAGCCTCACAGGTGTGTCAATTTGCTGAAACCAAACTCTCAGTCGCTCGTGCAGAAGAACCAACTTACGTGTACTGTGCATATTAGAGATCCGTGGCTGCAGTATTCGGAGATGAGAAATGTCCGATACTGCATGCACGATGAGAACAAGGGTGGAACTCTGCGACGAGCTGTTCTGCAGAGCGCCATGACCACCATCCCTTGCGTTGGATTCTCCGAACGTGGTTCATCTCATTGGCTTCGCCTGCCGTGGGAGAGAGCCCACGCTTGGGCCAAGGCTGTCTGACGATCTCTCGAGATCTATCATAACAAGGGCAACGGTTCCACAAAAGTCTTGACAGAGCCGTCCGGCTTTTGCCTTGAACACGTTCCAGCACAACGACATTCGCCACAGCAAACCGCAGTTGGAATTTGGATAACACCGTTTCGATCGGGAACCATCCGGCCTGGCAGTGGATACCCTGCCGTCAGCATTGCTGCTTTAACATCTATACATCCTCCTACTTGGTCTTTCCTCGAACTACCTGCTGGAGGAGAAGCTGCCTGCTATCGAGATATCCGCGTCCCCAACCTACTATCTCTATCATGCAGCCTCTTACTATCGTCGCCTTGGGCGTGGCCGCCGTCGGCTTCACCCTACTGTCACTCTTTAACAAGATTCAATCCAAGCAGGCCTGGAGAAACAAGTCAACCGAGCCACCCGGACCAACTCTAGTGCCATGGGTGGGACGCATTCACGACCTGCCCATTGAGAAGATGTGGCTCAAGTTCGCCGAATGGGCCGACACTTATGGACCTCTTTACCGCACACAAATGCTCGGAGACAACTTCATTATCATCACCGACGAGAAGATCGCCGAGGACTTGCTGGTCAAGCGTGCAAAAATTTACTCCGACAGACCTCAGATTCGCTCGCTGTTCGACGCAAAGAGTACTCATGGCTCGATGGAGTACCTTCCACTCATGGGCAAGAATGGTACGTCACATGTGCTTCACTATATTTGAGAACGACAACTAACGCAGACCACAGCACACTGGGCGCGCCAGAGAAAGTTTGCACACTCTACGCTTGTTGACGCAGGCAATGCTCGCTACAACGGCGCCATGTACCACGAGACCAAGCGATGGCTGAACCGCCTTCTTGACGAACCTGATGACTTCTCCTGGTCCCTCGAGGACATGTGCTCCAAGGTCATGACTCAACTCTCTTGGGACGACCCCGACATGAGCGAGTACTGCACCAAGAGTGCTTGGGGCCTCTTGACACAAATGTCACCGGCTGGCCCGATTACCAACGTCTTGAGCCCTCTCTGGCATCTTCCCTTCAGCATTAATCCATGGAAAATTCGCGAACGCTCACGTCACGACGAACAGCAAGCATGGTGGATGGAACGTCTGCTCAAGACCCGCAAGCTGATGGAAATTGGCGAAGCTCGTCCTTCATTCATGCAGAAGTACCTCGACGGCGAGAGAACTGGAAACCTCACTGGCGACTACGAAGCGTCTTCTGCCATCGGCATGGTTGCGCTTGTCGGTATCTTCACTGTCGCTGGACCTTTGTACTACTTCCTCCTCGCTATGCTTTATCACCCGGAGTGGCAAAGAAAGATCCAAAAGGAGATCGACGAGCAATGCTGCGGTCGGATGCCCGAGCTTACCGACACCCCGAACCTTCCCATTCTTCGCGCTTGTATCAAGGAGACCATGCGCTGGAGACCCAATGTACCTACCGGCGTCGCCCATGAGGTTGAGGCCGATGACTTCTACAACGGCTACTTTATCCCCAAGGGCACCCGAATCTTGCCTCTCGACTAGTAAGTGTCGCCACCTTTGGATTCACGATCCATTCTCATAGTTCTAACAACCTTCCAGTGCCTTCCAACGCAACGCTGTCAAGTACCCCGATCCCGAGAACTACCGCCCCGAGCGCTGGCTCGAAGCCGGCTGGCCCACCTTCCAAGAGCCTCTCACTGAGTACCCCACTATCATGGGCATGACCTCCTTCGGCTATGGCCAGCGTGCCTGTCTCGGCCAGGGCGTCACCCGCGACGAGACCATCGTGGCTTGTGGCGGACTCCTCTGGGGCTTCAACCTTGTGCACAAGCAAGGCAAGAACGGCCAACCCATCAAGCCCGACCTCAACGCCAGCAACTCTCTCCTTATCGTCAAGCCCGATCCCTACGAGCTCGCTTTTGAGCCCAGATCTGAGGCCCGCAGACAGGAGATGCGCGCCAACTGGGCACAATCCGACGCTCAAGATAAGAAAGAGCGTGCAGACTTCCTGGCCGCTGCGAGAGCAGCTCGCGTTTCCAAGACCGAGGTTCCAGTTGATGTATCTGACAAGCCTTTCGTCGATACTACCATCGAGACGCCTGTTGTGCTCCCGCCTGTTGTCGCCGTGTCATGAGATGCTTGCCCGGCTAACGAATTGAGGAAGAGGAGGATGTAATGAGGCCCACCAGCACACAAATGTGCTCACGTTTCAAACGCGTCTGCTTGGACATTAGCTGGTCCGATTTTTCTTTGAGTCTTTGTTCTTTCCTTTCGCCATCGAGCGGGTTTGTTTCTTTCTTTGGGTTTCGTTTTAGAGAGTGTCACTCACTATTGGGATTTATACGAAGAGGACACGAGGGATCGATGCCACAAGTTAGGCTGGTATTAAGCACACGATTTCTTTGGTTCTTCTGCAAATTTCTGTTTTGATACCATGTACAAGCAACGATACAATCAATACCTACTGTCGATGTCCCATTTACACACTAGCACTGTTCTAGATCTAGAGCACCAGGTAGCTTGAGCATGACAAGCCTTCGTTTGCTGCGAGACTGTCTCTGCTGTGTCTGCTTGGAGAGGCGGCAGATCGCCAACCTCAGCCTTTTCATAGACTACTGATAGCGTCTTCACGTGAAGAAGAATCTCGACTGCCCAGGGCCAGCGCCTCGGGATGTGTCGAGATACAAGCCACCAATCGCAAGAACAATCAATCGTCGCAACGATAATGCATCTATAACAACAACACAAGCACGAACATATCTCTGCACACACGCATATCCCGCCCGCACCTGCAGCGAAACAACATCAGGCCACCACCAGCATTTCACCAGCGCCCACAGATTGCGCGGAATAACCCTATCGTCCCGACTGAACTCCTTTCTCAGCTCCATTTCCCAATCTTATCGCTCATGACGCGACTTGGCATTAATACTGGAGACAGAGAAGTGAAACACTCTTTACCCCGGAGTCTCGCAAATTGAGGAGCCGATGGCACAGGGATGGGACGTCGAGGGATCCAGAGGAGAAAAGTGGATACTCCACTGTGGATATGCATCGATTTTGAGTTTTCGGCGCTGTGGACTCCGCCGCTAGGATCTTGGGAGGCGTTGACTTGTCGATCAAGGTGGACTCGGAGACTGCCGAGGACTCTCTCGCTAAGGTATGCACGATCGGTCTGTTGTCCATGGGGTTCTGGGGATGGGTCTTAATGGGTTCGAGATTCTCCTGGGTCAGGCAGGGTTGACGGGCATGAAAGAGGCAATCGTGCTTCTTGTACCTCCATGTTGGTTGGCCGCAAAGTTTCAAAGAATCTGTATGCTTGCTTCCACCCGAAACTCTCCCTCCACTCAGGAACGTGCGGCACAGGTTTCGACTTGCGGGCTCAGAACGTCGGACCTGGCTCCTTGAGGTCTCCTTCTGCACCTCTGTTTGATGTCTTGCGGGCACGAGAGCTCACTGTTCACGCGTGGCATGGCTACACGCTGCCTGGCGCTTGTCAAATCTGTTGCTGTCCGTCTTCGCTCGGGCATTGAAACCATTGAGGTGGTACAAAATGCGGTACGCTTCAATATTGCTCACTGAAAACAGCAATGCAGAAGCGTTGGCAGAATGCATGACGTCTCTATTATATTGAGAGCTCCCGTGTCGCGTCTCACCGCATTAGCCACACTTCCCCCATCCTCCTCGCTTCGAGCCGCCTTTCCGCTACGACTTCTGGCACCGGGGAGGAAGAATGCTAAGCTTTGTGGATCATCCTGAGCCGCGACCAGGAGGCTCCACACCAGCTGGGAGAATCAATGAGCAACGCTCTCTCTCGTTGACACAGACACAACAACCGAGCAAAAACGTTACACCGCTGCCTTTCCCAAAGTCCGAGAGGCCGAACAGCGAACGCTCGTCGCCAGGTCGTTGCGTCGTGCTTTTGATTCGCATGTGAATGTCGGACATGTCACCGCTCTGCCCTGCTTGCCGGCGGGCAGAGCTGTCTCTCGTGATAGGTTCCTGGTCGACATGCTAAGGTAAAGGTCTGTGGGTGTTATTGCAGCGACACTACTGCACCGCTGCATCTTTTCTCTTCGTCACGCGTACCCTCCGCATCTGCATTGCCATACCGCTACTTGCCTTGGCCACTTTTCGCGAAGACCGATCAGATCGAATTACTCGTTCGTTCATATCAACACACCAACGCAAAGCAAAGCATAACCACACAACTATTTCACAACCATGTCTAAAACTATCCTCGTCACCGGCGCCACTGGCAAGCAAGGCGGAGCCGTAATCGACAACCTGGCCAACAACCCCGACTTCACCCTCCTAGCCGTCACCCGCAACACCGCCGGCGCCTCGGCGCAAAAGCTCACATCCAAGGGCAGCAACATCAAGCTCGTCCAGGGCGACATGGACGACGTGCCAGCCCTTTTCGCGAGCGCTGCTGAAGCCGCTGGCGGTTCGATCTGGGGCGTCTACAGCGTGCAGATTTCGCAGGGCAAGGGCGTCACTCACGAGGGTGAGATTCGACAGGGTAAGGCGATGGTCGACGGCGCTGTCAAGGCTGGCGTCAAGCACTTTGTCTACAGCAGCGTGGAGCGTGGTGGCGACGAGCACAGCTGGAACAACGCTACTCCCGTGCCGCATTTCCAGTCGAAGCATGAGATCGAGCACCACTTGAAGGACACTGCTGGCCAGATGGGATGGACGATTCTGAGGCCTGGTATGTCGTCCCCAGATTGTTTGCATTATTCCCTCACACGGAACTTTCGCATTAACAAACCCTCCCAGTCGCCTTCATGGACAACCTCGCCCCCGGCTTCCCAACCCAAGTCTTCATGGCCGCCCTGCGCGACACCCTCGGCTCCAAGGCCCTACAATGGGTGGCTACCGCAGACATTGGCGTCTTCGCCAAGCTCGCCTTCAACAGCCCATCCGAATATAACCACCAAGCAATCGGTCTCGCCGGCGACGAGCTCAACCCGGCGCAGATCAGCGAGGTCTTCAAGGAAAAGACGGGCTCTGGCCTGGACGGTACTTTCGGCTTCCTCGGTAGCGTCCTCAAGTACATGGTCACCGAGCTCGGCGTCATGATCGGATGGTTCGGCGAGGAGGGCTACAAGGCTGACATTCCGGCGTTGAAGAAGAAGCATCCTGGCTTGATGGATATGAAGACTTGGATTGAGAGGGAGAGCGCTTTCACGACTATCTAGGTGCTTTCTTGTCGTCTCCATGGTGTTGGCAACTTGGGTCAGGTGGCGTTATGATGTTACGGCATGGTTCGGCTTGATGGGTTTACCTTTGGATGGAAGCCGAAGATATATATACACACGAAATGTATCACGAACGTCTATTTTGCTGGTTTGAAGAGTGCCATCTGGTGAGATGAATTGTTCTCGGCTCTCATGGGCTTCCTTGCACTGTGAAGACTGACAAAAACTGCAGTTCACGGAATTCCTTGCCGGGTTCGTGATAGAAAGGCGTCCAGGGGTGTATTCAAAGACTGGACAAATGTATGTTTGTATGAGTGGGGTATCGTATATAATCGCAACAACTCCAGGCGTCTCGCTCACGCCGCCTCGCTATATTGCCCATAACGGAGAGGAGAATCCAAGACCAAAGCCCATAAACAAGGAAACAAACACCGCAAGACCAACAATCGCTACTCCATCATAACACCTACCCTTCCCCTCCCTTCCACCATCAGCGCCCTCTGCCTCGCCGGCCTCTCGACCAAACACCTCCTAACCTCCGCCTCCCTTGCCTTCTTCAGCGCCCTGAGAAGCCCGTCCCCAGCACTGCCCGGCATGAAAGCATTGGCAAACTCACGCGCGCACGCCGCCGCCTCAGCAAGGGAATAACAGCTCCAGTCGAACTTGGCACGATACCCCACGCTCCAGCCCATGGCGTGCGACTCCAGCAGGAACGCCTTCAGCGCCGCATAGTGCGCTTTCTCCGCTCCGGGCGAAGTCAAATGCAGTGTCAGCTTGACGGTGGTGGACTGCTGCTTGGCGGGGTGGGCGAGCAAGAACGCGTGCAGCGGCGCGGTGTCGAAATCGAAGGCTTGGGCTTCGAGGACGGCCGCGCTCTGAGCTTCGAGCAGAGAAGTGAGTTCGCGGCGAATGAGGTTGTTGGTGTGCGCTAGGGAAGGCGCTACGAGGACGCCGGCTTTGGAGAGGCGCAGCGTTTGGGTGTGCGCGTCGGGCGAGCTCGTGAGCAGCAGGGCGTTGTAGATTGCGTTCCGTAATTCGCCGGGCAGGAGCAGGTAGTGCATGGTTTTAGTTATCGTGGTCAAGAGATTTGGGTTGTTTGTTAGATTGGCGAGTGGATATGATTCGTTGTGGGTTTTGTGTATAAGGAATGCGTTCTATGTATAAGAGAAAAAGAGACGACAGACGACAAGACGAGAGCACGACAGGGTTAATATGTCTGCGGCCGATAAGCACACGCACGCGATGTGTAGATACTATGAGTCGCACACGCCCGCCGCCGTTTGCCCTTGGGTCTTTTCCTGCGGTGAGTAAGGCACCAGGGGAGGAGATCTGACATAGAGTTGCTCGGCGGCCAGCGTCTCTCACGGCCAGCAGGCCTCGATCGACAGCACCAATGAAGTCGGCCAAGCAAAGGCGTCAATCTCGCGTTATCGGTCCGTTGCTTCCCTGGCTAACTAGCAGTGTTGTTTCACCAAGCCAAGCGGGATGCTTGTTTTTTTCTGCCTTTTATCATCATTATATCTGGCCATTTTGGTGCCGGAAAGGCTTCGACAGCGCATACCGGACCGTTGGTCATTCGGACCTTCTTGTCGCATGCATGGGTTGGTGAGGCAGCTTGCAGGCGGGGAGAGTGCATGTGGTCAGGTGCGTTGATTTACCCGGTTGCGTTGGGGTTGGTGGCGCGTGTTGATGTGCAGCTTGCCGGACGAGCCGGAGTACGTTATTTCATCTGCTGAATGGTAGAGTACTAGAGTTTGATATACCACGACAGGTGTTCAATGCAGTTGAGCGTGGGATATGACACAACCTTGCTCTCGTCTTCTTGCATGCAGACTGCACTGCTGCAAGCAATGGTGCTTACAGGTAATGTTCATGCATTATGTTCTGCTGCTAATCCTCAATGGGGAGAAAACATGCTCGCGCAGGGGTTAGGGTTGGTGATTCGACAAGTCCCACGATTCGAACGGAATGTACATTTTGAGGATTTGGTGTAATCGATGGTGTGAGCTGGTGACAGTCAATGCTCTGTCTGCATACTGATTGAAATGTACGTATGGTCGGATCATCTATCCGTGATCTCTGCGTCCCAGCTATAGCTTCACGAAATGAACACCCAACTTGATACTCAATCTGTCACTTTTCGCGTCAAAATAACCTTGACCTCCGGTCGAGTGTCCATAAACCATCAGGAAGAACGACACAAACACCAAGAGACAAGCTATCTACGTGATGGATTTATAAATCTTGGTGTTTGTCTAGCTATGTCGTTCTTACCAACGCCTCATTGACACGTTCAGGCTTATCCATCATTCATCCCGAGATCTCGTATAACACATATTATTACATTCGCACAACCGATATAGCCAATCGCATGACTCTCTCCAGAAGCATCGAACAACTCCAGATCCAGCAGTTCCGAACTATAATAGGACAACACCGCGACCACGCAGAACGAGAAGGAATAAAAGCAGTTCAGTGACACTGTACAAGACGATGTAATTGTAGCTACTCGGGTCCCCAGTGCTCAGTCTGATGCGACCATGCAACACCACCTTGCCGAGCCCAATGCCACAGCAAAAGACTAGCCCGTGTAGGAACAATATTGGCAAAACGAGGAAGACGACTCTCGTAGGTACTTAGTTGATCTTTTGACGAGCCCAGTGCCGTTTTGGTTGACATTGCTGCCGTTCTTGATGTTCACCATTCACTTGGTCCAATGGCACGGCTGGCCATGGAACCCGAAACCGTCCTTTGTCGCCCAATCGATGAAGCTCACACAAACCGCCGATGTAACCCGTATCGAGTTCAGAGGCGTGTTCACAATCTGCTGGGACCAACCTTCGAAGGGAGGGGACGCAGTCAAACCGAGCACATGGGAGACTGACCCCGCGTCGGGGCAGATCACCATCGCCGAACAGCATCAGGTATGCTCTGATCGAGCATCACCACGTCAAACCATCACGGCAGCTGCAAGCAGGAATACAACACCTCCCATCACCCGCCGCAAGGCGCCCTCCGCCTTTATCCCTCACTATGCCCGCCTCCGACTACACCTCCACGATCTCTGGCGGCCTCAAGCTCAAAGGCGGCGCCAAAGACGCCGGCGTCAAAAAGAAGAGCAAGAAGAGCAAAAGCTCCAAAGACAAAGCAGCACCGAAACCCAGCAGCACATCACAAGACGGCGAAGAAGCAGGCGACAGCAAGACCCCAAAGAGCGATCTCGCGCTCTCAACCACACACTCTCGCGACGCGACGCCCAGCGAACAACCGAGTAGCTCAGGCACAGGCTCAGGCAAGACCGAAGCGCAGCGCAGACACGAGGAGATCAAGCGTAAGAGGGTATGTCAAGCTTCCCAAAAACAATACAAAAAGCCCCCAATGTACACCATGCGACCAGCGGCCACAAGAAATTCACTAATCACCACACTTTTCCAGCTCGACGAGCGCCTAAAGCGCGAAGGCGGCGCCAAAACGCACAAGCAGCGCGTCGAAGAGCTGAACAAGTACCTTTCGACGCTGTCCGAGCACCACGACATGCCGCGCATCGGACCGGGCTGACACTTGGCCTCTTGTTTTGCGTTGTATGTTTCAATCCTCCAGCTTCTGCGGCTTTGTATCATGCTTGTCTTTCCTTTTCTACGCAGAAGCTTGCTTGCGATTCTGCCAATTTTCCGGTTTTGGTGTCAAAGAGGTATGCAATTGGGGGTTTGCGAACATTGGAAGTGACTTTTCAGCGAAGGCGTCTTGGGAATATCCTCATTGTCCTCCTCTTTCTCGTTTGCATTAATTGAGCAGGGGAGGTGCACGCGTATGCTCATCATCTCACAAGGCAGTCAGACATCAGTCAGAAGAGAAGCTCCTGTGTGCATTGCATGCTTCGCTATCTACACTGCTCTCTGCTTATTCTCATACTCCTCTCTCATGTCATCTACGCTCGGGCGAAGTGACGTTGGGTAAGCTTCTGCTCTTCTTGGATGTACTTTGAAAGCCCTCGAAATTTGCCGCCTGCTGTCGGCTCCATCTACATTACATTAAAGGCACTTTCTGACCTTGTGCAGGATTTGATAAAATCATATAAATCAAGAAAAGGAAAAGCAGAAGATGCTGGTGCTGACGTTGCAAAGATATGCTCGCTGCCGGCGCCGCTGTACTGCGGTTGCCGGGTACTGTCCTGCGAGTTCATTGGGTGGTGTGTGAACGCCGTTCAGAAATCGCGCATGGTGGCTGTGTAGCGAGACCGCAAGACACTCAGTGAGCCCGGCCGACAGCCCATTCCGGCTCAGAAAGCACAGTGTAAGACTTGTCGACGTGAATGTTCCTCCCGAGCTTGCCCATCTCCAGGTCCTCGTCTCCGTCGCTGAGGCAGCTCAAGCGATGACCTGCAGTGACACTGACTCTTGGCTCGTTACGCGGCTCGTGTTTGGTCGGGGACTTGTTGTAGCTCGAAGTCGGTGTGCGGTTGACGAGGGTGTCGACGGTATCATCATCCATGAGCTGCTTCTTCGAACTGTAGGATGTGCTACCACCGCCAGTGCCGAAGTCGGAGTGACCGACTGGGACGGCGCGGTGGGCGCCCTTCTCATGCATGGCCCTGCCGATGTGCTGGCTCTTAACGTTGGTTGATGCCCACATACTGCTCAGCGGAAGGAAGATGGCAACGAGAGTTTCAACAAAAGAGCCCAGCTGGGTGCCACGGATCGCGTAATAATCGAGGATAGCGAAGATCACTGTTAAGAGACGTTAGCAACATGCAAGGAAGAGACGGCAAGCGGCGAAAGACTTACCCGGAATGGTCAGCGTCTGACAGCCCATGATGAAGATGATCTGCATCGCGCCAAATTGCTTGAGACCCAGCTGGCGGCGCGACTTGATCGCGAGGCCAAGCTTGGTACAGAAGACAGAACTGAACACACAGATACTGACGATGGCCATGATATTCGAGGTGCTTTGCGCCCAGTCAAGGCGCTGATTGCTCTCTGGTGTCCCAACGATGCCTTTAGCCAGCTTGGCGGTGTCCTCACAGTTGCGGATCATCAAGTTGAGGCGGAAGCCGACCGCGAGCATGGCAACGACGCCACAGAAGCTCAAAATACCAAGGCGCCACAGCCGCGGCATGGTTGCAGCGCAGATGACATGGACCTGCGTGACCAGAGCCAGCTCGATGAAGATGAACACCAACGTGGTCATGCCGCTGTTGGCAATGGAGATCCTCGCATGCTTGCCCAGGCTCACGTCGCCATACTCCTGCAGCGTGAGAAGGACAAAGTTCAGGAAAGGTCCGACCATTTCGGTGCACTGGATGGTGCAGCGGATGACATTGCAGACGAGTGCGAGTACGTTGAAAATCCACGACAGACTGCGGCGTTTGGCTCCTGGAGTCATAAGCAGTAGGACAAGAAGCAGGATCGCAGAGGCTCCAAGCTGGGTGGCAAAGATGATCGCGGTGCGCACAGCGGTAACTCTGATGAAGTCGATGTCGCCAGTGCTGAGCGTCGTCATCTCTCCGTCTGAACCCATGAGCTCGAAGGGTTGGTTATAGACATCGAAGCCGGGCGGGGGAAGAGACGGCTGGCCTCCATCAGTACCGTTGTTCGAGGTCATGTCATCCATGAATGTAAGGAGTTGCGACGTGTAAATCGGTCTTCCTGTGGTATGCTCGTCAGCTTGTTGCCAGTCGGAACGGTGGAGGGGCAGACCAACCAATAGCGAAGAGAATGTTCGACCGTGGTTCTTCGTTATCGTTCTTTCTGGTGGATCAGAGCGCTGGAGTCCGATTAGCTCAAGGTTGGTTGATTTTGCTGAGCGAAAAAACAGACAGTGGCAAGGGCAGTGGCAGCGATGGCAAGCTATGTACGGCTCTCGCTCGAGACACAATGGTATGGAAGAGATTGTGCGATGTGATTGTCCGCACATTCACCGGCGTGTCAGGGGCAGACAATGCTAAGGCATGAGGCTGAGCAGTTGTGAAGAGTCAGCGTCAAGTAAGTGGAGTGAGAGGTGGGATGAGCCAAAAGACGAGCGAGGGTGGGAAGGCGCGACAGGTGATTATGAGCTCTTGCTGATCGAAGACGAATGTCCGTGACAGAAGGCAGTCGCAAGCAGAGCACGTGAGTTTCAAAGCCACCTCTCCAATCTAGACACGGTGTAGCGATATCTTTGGCCATTCCGTTTGTCTACCGCAAATCCGTCTCATGTTGTTGCTGTCGACTTGCTCGTTGGTATTGTTCTTGCCACGGGCCATGCATTTCCACGAAACGCCACATGCCGGGAATGCCAGCCAGACCTCTGCTAGAAGTACATCTATCGTCGCAACATGCGACATATAATCATGATAGTAGCATGAAAAGCCCTCAACCAATGTAGTGTGCGTTTGCGAGAGTGAGGCTGCAAGTTAATGTCCGCTTCGCCTTGCGCTGGCCTCGTGAATTCGCGCCACTTTCGCTTTCGCGCTCCACCAATGACGCGCCTTTGCGCCGACTGGCTGCCTTGCGGTTTGCTTGCTACTTGACATTAAAAACCATGAACGCGACACACATGCACCCGCTCACAGAAATACCTGTTCCCCAAAGCAGCCGACCATCATGCCCGACATGTCGCCTGAATACGAGTTTCGTCTCGTGTCCATGTCAAGCGCTAGGAGCCGGGCAGGTTCCCCAGGCGAGATGATCGAATGTTATAAGCGGCCGGCCAACGACGAAGCGCACGACGTTATGTTCCTGTTCCTCAACGGCGTGGCATCTTTCGTGGACTTCACCAATGAGGATAAGAACCTCAAGCCCGAGGGCACCAGAGGATGGTTTCGTGAGTTGGTTTCCAGCAGTTTCGCCACACAAACACACGGGCTAAACTAACAAGTCGGCAGTCGCTCATGGATCAAAGCTCATGCTTGAAACAAATGCCAGAGTACACGTGGAGTCACCGCCATCAGACGACTTGCCGTCAGGTTTTGACCGCACCTATTTGCCATCGTCTAGTACCAAACCAAAGATCCCACGCCACATCTACCTCAGACATCGTGACACCGTCCATTTCGAAGAGTACGCGTGCGCAGTGCACGTCTCGGTTGCTCGAGTGAGCCACTCAGCCAACACCAGCTTCGCTGAAGGCCATCAGTCCTCCGCTTCCAAGGAAATCCAGGTCAAGTCGTCGGCACAGGCGCCGGTCACTAGCGGGCCTAGTCCAGCAGGTCCTGATGACGAGACTGAGGACGAAGACGATCTCGACGGTCCGATACACACTCCATCCGCTGCTGAGGACTCGACGCCTGCAACATCACGACCCACTGATACCATCGCGGTCAAAGATACTCCATCCAGACCTTTCAGCCGCGAGAGTAATCACATCTACTCTACTGCTCGGGAGAACGGATTACGAGACAATGGCGACGATGGCAGTACACCTGCAGCTCGTGCTGGTGCATCAAGAGGCATACCAGCCAAGGTAATCCCATCTGGGGATGCAGAGTCTCAGTTCGTTTTTCTTGAGTCAAAGAAACAGACAAAGTATGGTGGAACACCTAAGCCGAAACGTCAAGCGAAGAACGAAAACCTCAAATCTCCTCCAAAGAGTGATCTTCCTTCCGAACCGAACGCGGCCATCAATTTACCGAGATCGCGTCGCACATCAGACCATGTGAATGATGAAGAAAACACAGCTACCTCGATGTCTTCCCCCATTAGGAAACGCTCATTCCCCGATAGTGACGAAGAAGAGGACATGGCACCGCCTGCGTCGACCGCACCACTCACAAAGAAAGCCCGTGGCCGCGGCCGTCCGCCAAAGGAATCAGAGGCTCTCAAACCGATCCCCACGAAGAGCGGCAAGAAACGTGGGCGACCAAGTAAAGGCTCCAGGGCTGAGGACGATCAGGACGAGGCTGCAGAACCACCTTCCAGCACTGGAAAGCTCAAACGGCCAAGCCGCAGATCCGAGGCGAAGAATGATTCTGAGGAAGATGATAAGGACGAAGCGGCTGGAACCCGAAGAAGGAGGAACGCATCTCCAGATCTCGATCCACGTGCAAGCTCTACGCCACAGTCTTCCACACCGCATTTGTCCGGTAGAGCTGCTCCGACGAAGGTCCTCCTCAGCAACAGCAAATACGCCGAAGACTCCAAGGCTAAGACCTGGCTCAAGAAACATGGCGCTTCGGTTGACGAGAAGATTCCAGGCAAGCGTAGCAATTTTGTCTGCGTTGTGGCCGTTGGCGAGCTACTTGCAACTCCCAAGGTGCTGCGCTCTGTGGCCCTGGGGAAGAAAGTCGTGACCGATCAATGGGTCAAGCTTTCCATGGAACACAATCAGCTTCTTGATCTGGATGACTACGTTCACGACGACTTGGCGCCCACTATGAGCGTTGACCGCAGCAAATTGCTCGAGGGCAAAGCCTTGTTCATCACCAGCGCTCTGGAAAAGGTATACGGCGATAGTTTTGCTCATCTCAAGGAGCTTGCTGCAGCTCTGGGCGCGCATCACGTGGAAGTCGGGGCTGCCAAAAAGACGAATGGGATGTCTGACGCCGCGACTATTTTCCTTGGGCGCGACGGCGACGATACGGACGCCCAGCAGCTTGTGGAAAGGGACGGCCGAACCGTGTATCAGAAGAATTTACTTACACAGTCGATCCTTCGAGGTGAGCTACTTCTTGAACACGACGAGTTCAAGTGGAGCTCGAAGCCTGGAAAAGGCAAGAAGGGCAAGAAATGAGAACGCTTGCCGGAAATCACGACACGGATTAACGCACGCGGTAATGTTAAAGAGGTGTCTCGCTACTAGATCATCGCTTCATCAGGTGGAATGGGTATGATGAATGGCTGGTAGGGTCTGCCTCTTTGCATGCATTTCACAGCATGGTGTTGCCATATACGGATGGCAGGCACAATTTTCGCAAACATGCTTTGATTTTACGAGGCACACGGTCTCTCAGCGGAAGTCGGTTGACACGGCTACAAATCATGTAGACTCACGAATATGATGTCAATCCCACGTTCCGCTCAGTCGTGATAATTTAACTATACTGCGTGGCCGGGACGTGAAGCCGAGCAGCATGTTTCCTCTCTAAACAAGAGATTACACCCTACACGTTCGCCGTACATCAATGCTTACGACAGCGACTCAACAAGTGACATTGTTTCGTTGATACGGATATACAGCCCAGGATGACAACAACGTCGTACAGCGCACGGAGCTAAGACGCTGCGCCAGTCACGCAGGATGTTCTGTCAGTTAGAGTTGCACTAAATTTAGACATCTGAAATAAGGATTCGCCCGGAACAATGAGGTCAGACCGAGGAAGACCAAGGGGCGAGGAGAAAGTCTGTCTTCACGTATTGACGAAATGCTGGGGGACAGAGTGTGAAGAACAGGACCTCGAGAACGCATTCCCAATGATGGGGAAAAGACGAGGCGAGGTTATATTTCGCAATATAAGGTATATGGAGATTTTAATCTATTCCGTGAGACGCCAATGCACCCAGACCACCAACAGGCAATTTAGGCGATCTCAGCTCAATACGACGGCTAGCTCGCTCGCTCGACCCTGGCGCTTCCTGTGCCTCGTTCGCGCTACCCAGAGCTGAACCTACCAGCCCCAAAATGCCCGCCGCAACCTTTGTCTGGCGCATACGAGCGCCGACGTGGTGCTTCTTCTCTTCTTTCGCTGTTACTTCGCTCTATCACGCTCGCTAGCTCGACACTGCTGTATGATACGTCTGGTCGACCCCATCGTAGACATCACTCTCACGCGTATACTGGATCTGCACCCTCGCTCCCTGGACTCGAAGGATCACAGGAGCTGACCGCCTCCGGCGCACACTTATATTCGAGGATGCGGATATCTGCGGGCGCGCGAGATGCACTTCTCCTGGCACATTATGCGACAGCAATCTCATTACCGGCGCTGAAGGAGAAGGATATGGAGAGAATGAGCTTGTCGCGACGAGCGGACGAGGAGAGCAACGTGACGATACCCCTGGCGATTAGTATTGGACCGAGCCAGTACTGGGACGGAAACGGTGCGTAGGAAATGTGTGGGAGGAGTGTTCTTTGCGCAGATTGCTGAGAGATATCACAGATGGGCCGTGGTCTTCAATCCCCTTGCAGCTGGGCGGCGGCAACATACAAAAGCAGAACGTGCGCGTGTTCCCTTCTACTGCTGCGTACAATACGTGGGTGATCAATGCTGAGGGCTGTCCGGATTGGTTTGGTTCCGGTTGTGCCGACTCGCGCGGCTTTCTCTACAACAAAAACGACAGTCTCACATACATCGCCGAATCGATATACGACACGGAGATCGAGAAGAACCTAGGCTTGAGCACAATCGGCTATGGAGGCTATGAGACCATACAGCTGGGCTGGCAAGGCTCAGGTGGCCCAAGTATTGACCACATGCCTCTATTCGACATTGCAGATCCGAACTATTGGGATGGTCTCTTCGGGCTAAACCCACTGCCGACCAATTTCTCTACCTTGAATAACCCCCAGCCTTCGTTTATGCGTACGCTTTATAATCAGAGCAAGATCCCAAGCATTTCATATGGTTACACGGCAGGCAACCAATATCGCTTCAACCAAGTCTACGGTTCTCTCACTCTGGGTGGATACGATACGAACCGCTTCACACCCACGGAGACCACTTTTGGATTCTATCAGGATATCGAACGCGATCTTTTGGTGAACCTCAAGTCAATCACGGCCAACGGCACTTCGTCAGCACTCCTGCCCGATGGCGAGATCGACATATACCTAGACAGCACAGTCGCCACCATCTGGCTGCCGGAGAGCGCGTGCGCGGCTTTTGAGTCAGCTTTCGGCCTTACGTACAACTACACTGTCGGACGCTACCTGGTGAACGACACACTGCACGAGTCCCTGCTCGAGTCCAACCCTAGTATTACATTCACCCTCGCCAATAACACTGGAAGCACAGTAGACATCACCCTACCATACGCGGCCTTCGACCTCAGGCTCACCAGCCCGATCATTGTCAACGGCACGATCTTCGACAACGGCACAAGCTCGCGTTACTTCCCTCTGCAGAGGGCTGCCAACGACACTCAATACACTCTTGGTCGTACATTCTTCCAGGAAGCCTACCTCATCGCTGACTACAGCAACGGCAACTTTACCGTCGCGCCCTGCGCCTGGGACGAAAACAAAGTCGCAGACACCAGCATCGAGAACATTCTTTCCCCCGAGTGGAGAGAAAAAGCCGGTTCCAAGGAATCTTCAGGCTCAGGCTCTTCCTTCTCCTCCGGCGCCATCGCCGGCGTCGTAGTCGGCATCGTCGCCGTAATCGCCCTGCTCATCCTTGCCCTCTGGCTCGTCCGCCGCAAGAAGAAGCAACGCGCCGCCGGCGTCGCACACCTGGCTTCCCAAAACGCCGATACCGATGCCAAATCCATCGACGGCGCCAATGCCGAAGGCAAGCCTTTCATTTCTCAGCCCATGGGTGGCGAGCTGGGAGGTGACGGCGAGATCCACGAACTCACCGCTCCTCATAAGAACGCGCCAGCGGAGATGGACTCGCCGTATCGCACTGATCCGAACAAGGTCGGGTACTCGGAGATGGAGGGTGCAGGGTACTTTGGACCTGGCAAGGGTGGCGCGCACGAGATGAGTGGCAGTACGCCTGTGTTTGAGATGGAGGGCAGTGCTGTGCAGGAATTAGGGCCTGGGCGGAGGAGCGTGGATGAAGCGAAGAAGTGATAGGATATTTTGATTTTTTGCTTGCATTTAGTGGCGACGATCTGTCAATCATGTAAAGGGATTGGTATTGATTCAATTTCAAGAGCGCCTTGGTCTAGATCTCTCTTGATAGTGATGGTGGTTCGCTAGTTGATGTTTCGTGTAATGCTGGTCCATTCGCCGTGTCCGCTCATCGCGAGGAGTATGTCCTATGTCTTATAACTCGTTTTATGGCACCGTACGGAAACCCAGTAGGGTGTAGTTATACAATTACGAAAGTACGGATCCTTACTTTGCATGCATGAGAACCTCCACGGGCAGCGAATGTCGTCCCGATGCGCATCGAACCCCAACCATGCGCCAATTTCGAATGTCACAATGCCAGACAGATGGCCGACAGCAATTCAACAGCCACAAATATCTGGGAAACACAATATCCGGCGTCAAAGACTTTCAATTATCCTTGCTACCTAGAAAAAAAAATTCCTCCCATGTTCAGATTCGGATACAGGAACCAAGCGATACGCTTAGTCCTCCTCCTCCTCACCCTCCTCACCAACAACGTTGAAGAACTTGAGGGTGTACTCGCCCTTGTTGGTGGCGACGACACGGAGCCAGTCACGGAGCTGCTGCTTCTTGAGGAACTTCTTGGTCAGGTACTTGATGTAGCGACCGGAGAACTCCTGGTGGGCAACGACCTCGATGCGACCATCGCCGAGGTTGGTGACGTTGATCTTCTCGCCGAGGTTGCCGGTGAGGCCGTCAACCTTGATGCGCTGCTGGAGGAAAGTGGTGAAGGCAGAGGCGTCGAAGATGCGGTCGTTCACGGGCTGGGTAGCGTTGATGATGAACTGTGAAGAGCCTGTCAGTTTTTCCGTTGGGCCGGCGCGAGAATTTCAAGCTGTCGGGTAGCGATGTTCCATACCTTCTTGGTGATCTTAGCACCCTTCTTGGGAGCGCCCTTGTTGCCTCCGCCGCCGGCAGTGGGGTTCTTCTGTGTGTAGGTCTCAGTATACTGCTCTCAAGCCTGCTGCGCATGTGGTATGCGAGAGTTGTTGTTCTTCTTTTGCGCGCTCCGAGAGCAGCCTCTTTCAAGGCGTCGTCGGAGCGGCGCAGCAAAGCGAGATACGTACAGGTCCTTGCACCATTTTGTCGGTATTGAAGTAATCTGGGGGAGGAGATGTGTTCGAGATCGAGGGGACGCAAAGAGATGGGTATCCTACGTCGTGCTGAACTGGAAGGTCTTCTCTTCGCGGCGGCTTTGCGCTCACGCTTCCGAAGTGCCTTCGGTGGGGCGAGAAAATGTAAATCTTGGCGCTCCAGCTCGATGGACAGCGGGACGCTCCGGACCCTATGTGACCATCGCCTTTTGAGTAAACATGCAAATCGTCATAAACACCGATCAACCGTGAATACTGCTACCGAGACTTCTAAAACATAAGTGAAGCAAGAGCCAGCACGCTTTCGAACAACACACAGAACGATTGTCTCCGATCGGACTCAGCAGCATCATCATTTTCATGAGAAAGCCGTATACCATCTCGCCAAGTCTACCTGCCAGGCCATATCACGTACGTTCTGCAGACTCGAGCGACCAGCAGCTTGCCTTTCGAAGCCGTGTCCCTTGACTCCGCCTGAATTGGCAGCTGCTCTCTCCTCATCTGTGGGCGCCACCACACCATCAAGGTAGAAGCTAGGGTCCGAAGGTGTGAAGAGCACTTGAAGACCAGACTGATGTTGGAGGTCTTGGATCCGCCGGATCTGCGGCTTGATGCAGACCTCATTCACTAGTAACTTGCTTCTCAATGTAGTCAGACCACTTTTCTGCAACCATCATCTGACCTTATCACTAGTCAAAACAGTGCAATGCTTGGAGGTCTTCCAGAGTCATCTTTGGCACGCGTTTCCACGCGACTTCCCACTCCTTTCTGTCGGCTTCAATGGCTATAATTAGCGCAGCATGCGCGTCTTTGTCGTGGTCGACTACATCACGTCTTTCGGGTTCATTTGGAAGCACAGAGAAAGGTCCCGAGTCTGTCTCACCATTCTTGTCAAGGTCGACAACGCTGTGCTCGGGCTTGAGTGCAGCTTTTTCTTCATAGTCCATCTCTAATCGTGCGATGATGCCGGCAAGCGGATCAAGCTCAAAGATCTGATCGTTTGCATCATACTCAGGTACCAGATTCACATGTTCATCTTGATCAGACCACCCAGACTCGCCGTCGATCTTTACGCTTGCCATCTTGTCGATGCATTTGGCGTCAGTCCAAGTCTCTGCGATGACATCCCTCAAAGTCAAAGGGTCGCCGGTTTGCGCGACGAAACAGGCTTCGAGGTGTGGAAAGGCAAGGTATGATGAGCCAGAGATGTGAAGATCCAAGACGGGCTATTGACTTCGCTGTTCCTGTAAGTTGGTGCAGAGAAAAGGGCGCAAGCAAGACGATCGATGAGGTGAATGATTAAAGCTGAGCTTGTCCAAGGCAGCCGTGCGCGAAGTTGGAAGGAGCGTGCGGAAACCAGTCATATTGGCTGAGCTCGACAAGTGGCAATTGGCTCAAGTGCTGGTGGCTGGCGTTACAAATACACATATCGTACCACTACTTGCTGTCTGTCTGTCTAGCATCTCTCAAGAACTCTTTCACCCCCAGCATTGATTCCACTTGTCTTTCCCGCCTCACAACGCCACCTCGTGAATCCCCGACGGGCCCTGATCATTATAAGTCGTCCGGCTCATGTAACCATTGTTCGCACTATCCGTGACGTAAAGCACTTTCGCCGCGACCTGCGCGCCCAAGAAAGCCGCCTCGTCATAACCCACCTCCTTCCACTCGGGGAAGTACTCGGGGAACTTGACGAATTTGATGCTCGTGGGCGTCTGGCCGTGGCCGGAATGTGAGTGGCTGCTTTGGTGGCCGAAAGCAGACTGTGCGGGGTTGAAGTGTGGGTTTTGCGCGGTGGTGGCAGCGACGAGGAGAGGGTTGACGCTTGATGAGGGATGAGGCTGGCCGGGCATTTGCGGCATGGGGGTGTTTGCGCCGGTCGCGATGGGCGTCGAGAGGTTGGAGGGGAGTTCGGAAGTGAAGATTGTGGCGGAGGAGGGCGAGATGATGTACTTTTCGCTCAGGCGGGCGAGGAGAGCGTCTTTGAAACCGCGGACTTTTGAGCCATTTCCGAGGATGATCATGTTGTCCCACAAGTCGCTACGCCTGTTGATGTCGTTGCAAGACTGGACGGTACGATATACGGCATCGGCAAGGCGGTCGAGGATGCCGCCTGACGCTGCTTGGAAACGTTCGGGTCCGACTTCAATCTCACGACGGAAGATCGATCCGGATGACTTTTCCTGTGCTGCTTCAAGACCACCATCTGCAGGGGTTTCTGACACCGCCGACCCAGGTTCGGGAGTCTTTTGGCGCTTGTTGGGTCCTTCTCCGAGCGCAGAGTGCATGTCTGACATGTTCTGGCCGGACATGCCTGCCTTCTTCATAGCGTTGTGCAAGTTGATGTCCTCGTACATGAAAGTGTTGCGCAGTCGTTTTGAGTTGGGCTGTTGTCGTACGGGCTTGGGTGCTGTTGTTGATTGCGCTTCGGTGCCCTTCTTTTGTTTCGCAGCGGCCTTTTCTGCCTTTTCGCGCTCCTTCTGTGCAAGATACTCCTGCATGTTGCCACCAGTGACGATACTGGCAATGTCTAGCACACCATCTTCGTCTTCGAGCTTTTGTTCGCCGACTTCCGTTCCAGGTCCAGGACCTCTCGGCACGTCGCCTGCTGCGCCAGATCCAGCAGGTTTGTTGCCGCCATCGATTCCAGTTGAAGCCGCGGCCGCCGGGTTCGCAGGGCCGTCCTCAGCGCCAGCACCAGGTTTTAAGATCTCCGCATCGCTAGGCAAGATCTCGCAAATGCCACTTCTCTTGAGCTGGTCGCAAACATCCCTCCCAAAGCCCTTCCTTCCTTTCATCACCTCCACTAGGCGATCCGTCAAAGACTCGCCACCACAGTCAGGAACAGCCAGACTACGACCAATGTGCTGCAGCACAAAGTCAGACACGCAAGTGATGTTCGCCTTCTCCAAGCCCACGTCGACCACAGTCGCAGTGGGCACTCCATACGCATACGCCGCCGCCATAGCCGCATCCATGACTGCAAAGGCAGGCACCTTAAACCTCTCGAAGAAGAACTGCGTGACCTTCTCCAAATCCTTTGGGGTCCAGACGGGCTCGCTGATGAGCAGCACAGGTGTGTGGAAGGGCGGGTTGACAGTGTTGAAGACGTGGGTCATGAGCGCGTAGAAAGCCGGCCAGTCGACAATGCGGCCTTGCTTCATAGGCCACACAGCGCCTTCTTCGCTGATGTGATCCTCCTCCCAGCCGTCGTTTCCGTCTGCTTCGCCATTTGCGCCGTTGCCGTTTTGTTGCGCCGAAGCGGTCTCGTCCCGTCGTCGGATTTTTACAGGTTCGAATTCACCCTCCTTCTCAGCATTGAACATGCGCGAGCGCAGCCGGAAGCGCGCCGGGGTGTATGATTCGGGGAGGCCAAGCTGGGCCAGGGTGGTTTGCGACCCAGGCGCGATGATCTGGAGGGTGTGTGGTTAGCGTTTGATGTGTCGCGCGGGCGATTGGAAGCAGGGTGAGGTAAGCTTACAAGGATCTGGTCGTCACGGAAGGGCGGCATGGCTGCGGTGGGTTGTCAAGCTTGAGATTGTCGCAATGCGCCTCGCGTCGGCATCAACTGAGAGGTGAAGTGAGGGCGCGTGTTGGCTTCGCGATTTGGTGTGGCGGTGCACTCCAGCCACACCAATGAAGGGGAGAAGCTGGCGTGGAGAGACAAATCGAGCTGCCACAGACAGTTAACTCTTTTGTCTCTGCTCAATAATATCGATGTCTAGGTATTGCCATCCCGGTCGGGGCATGAATTATGATCGGTTAACATTAATTATCAAGGTTTCCTTTTTCATAGGTAATCACCAATTCTAGACGAGAAGCAAAGAGCCCTATTGCTCAGTATCCACTCTCAAGGTACCTTCGAGACAATTGTACAAATCATACTCAAGATATCTACATCTATGCTACCAACACTCTCTACTCCCCCTGCTGGACAAGCCGAAACTCCTTATCCAAATAATACCACTCATCATACTGCGTCGGCTTGGCAGCAGCAGGCTGAACATCATCCTCAGCAGGGATCTCGAATTCCCTCTCCGTCTCGCTCGGCGCAACATAGCTCTCAAACTCCTCGAAACTCGTCTGATTGATCGCAAGGCCGTCCGGGTCGATCCTACCAGCAACAAGATCAATCCACCACTCGTAGCCCTGCGGGAGGACATGCTGTGTGATGTAGCTCGCATTCTGATACGCATTGCCGACGATGGGGATAACGTCGTCGCCGCGCGCGACTTTGTAGTACTGGAACCAGTCGTAGAACGCCGCCGTCACGCCAGGGCGGTACTTTTCGACATCTTCCACGGTGTTGACGAACGGGGCGATCGGGTCGTTGATATCGATCACCAGGATTTTCCAATCTGTCTCTCCGCCGTCGTTAGGAGCAATGCCGCCCAAGACCTTCGACTGTCTGATCTGGCCAAAGTAGCCGGGGTCCTGGCCAATGTCGAAGAAGTCGATAGGGTCGTTGTCGCCTGGCTCGTTCACGAAGGTGTGGTTGACGTTTGGGTTCTCCCACGTTTGTGGGATCTGCGGAATGTCAGTACGTGTAGATGACAGGGTGCGGTGATAGTCTGTCAGAAAACCATACCGATCCGTAAACGAAAGGATAACTCCTATGAGGCCAGACCGACTCGACAAATCTCGGCGCGCCCTTGCGATCATCGTGGAAAATCGGAGTCAGAGGCTCTTCGCTCTCGATTTCGATCTTGCCGTCCGTCCAGCGAGGGATCTCCACGACGGCGTTGATGATCGTGGTATCGTTCTCGTAAGGGTAGAGAGGGACCTGCATGATGTCGTGAGCAAACCAAAATATGAACTCTATGAACAAATGACAACCGTTCCAACCAGTGTTGATCAGAGAAAAAAACATACATCGTGCCAAAACGAAATCGGCTTGCACTTGTGCAACAACCAAATTCTCCAGTCCAGAGTGTTACGAGCGCCAACTTCCCTCAAGCTGACAGCGCCGTAGTCGAACTTGCCATCGTCTATTCCATTGTACGTGCAAGCGGTAGTCTCGTCTTTGCCACCGCCAGGAGTCTTCGTAGTCGCTGGCGGAGTCGGAGGCTTAGGAAGAAGACCAGGCGTCTTGGGCAAACCCGGCAATTTGGGAAGTCCAGAGCCTGGCGGCGCAGCATTCGCCGCAGCCGCCAAAGCAGCGACGAAAAAGGTGCTAGTCGCGTGCATTGTGGTGATAATACGTTGAATCGAGGATACGAACAGCCAGGATTATCATCAAAGGTAGAGGCATTCTCATCTTATAACATCATCTTCCCGTCCCGATGATTACAAAAAGACCCATACAAGACACCACCTTCCCATCCCACCTTCCACCACCTACTAGCCCCAATCCCAAGCCCGCGGATCTCTCCACCTGCAGATAGCGTGATCCGCAGCAACGAACTCCAGCACGTGTTCTACCGCCTACGACCAAACGATCCGCCAAGTCGCATCTGTATATCCGAAAGGGCTGTCGCTGTAGTCGACGATCAATCTTCAGAAATGGGGTCCAGCTTCCCAGCGAGTCTGAAGTTGGAGCGCAAGCACGTGTTGCGTCGAATGTGGAGACGCGGTTGGAGCCAAGACAGGACGCCAAGATGGAGCGGGAGAGAGCGAACGAACTGGATGTCGTCGTTGAGCGGTTTCGAAGGTGTTTCATCACTTGGGAATGGAGTGTAATATCTACGTTGGGTACTACTCGCGCGAGTTCGAGGAACAATTTCGACGAGACGCGTTGATCGATTGGGACTTGTGAGAGAGGAAAACAAAAAGGGCCGGAAGGTGTCGGTATTGGTATCGTATCAACATCATAGATGTTTCTATAGACTATCTATGCACTCTCCGCCATTAAACCTCGTGGCCGGCCGAAAGGATCCCTATTGCTGCACTAGCAGGGCGGCCATCGACAACGAAACAAACCACCCAGAACGCATTCGCTATGCAAGAAAACTGACCCCAACAACTCCAGAAAAGAACTGTACACCGTCGCTCGTACAAAAGCATGCATCCCTCGCCAAATCACAACTAATCGTTTTCTGCGTTATTCCATCATTTCTTTTTCCTCGCTCTCTCTGTTTACAATGCTATCAGCCTTCTGTGGTTTCATTCCAGCTGACGACGTTGTACGTCGCTTCACGTTTAGCAGGTTTTCCGGTGGTAGTGTCATCACTGATCGACAAGACATCGGAAGAATCAGCGCTATCGGCTGTGGATGCATCAGAAGGAGTAGCAGTGCTGGAAGATTCCTGGCGCAGAGGTTGGACGAGCATCAAAGGAGTACCAGACACTTCGGGCACGCTATCAGCGGCGACAGCTGAGACTGTGGAAGTTGGGGCAACCGGATCGATTTCACGGCGAACGTGATGGGTGGTAACTCCGGCCTGCGATGTAGCGTTGGCAGCGGTGTTCTGGTTGGCGTGGGCCAGCTTGTCATCAACAGGCTTGGACGGCTTGTCGAACTTTGGTGCAGCGTCATCGTCTTTTGTTGCAGGGCTGACAGGCTCGGGTGAAGCAGCAGGCTTGATGGCATAGCGAGTGTGCCACATGCCGTCGTCATAGTAAGAGGTTGGCGCTGCAGAGGGCGTCACAGTAGTGGTGGAGAAAAGGACGACCGTGGAGAGTTCCGAGGACACCTGGGTGGCGGTGACAGTCTCTTCAGCATCTGTCACTTCGGCTGTGACAGTAACGCTAGAAGCCTCGCAATCTTCGCTAGTGCTGGAGGGAGGTGCTTGGGAAGCAGAGGCAGCTGGAGGAGCCTGGGTGATGGTCGACTGTGCGGATGGTGTCGACACAATGCTAGTGTGGCGTGTCAGGAAAGTGGATCTGGCCGACTCGAGGACGGACAAGGCGTCCTGAGTGTCGGTAGGTGTTGCAGCCGGGCTTGATGCGGAAGATGAGGCCTGAGCAGACGCTGTTGAAGAGGAAGTACTGCTAGAGAGTAATGACGAGGATGACGATGCATTGGTCGATGTTGCGCTCGCTTGTTGAGTCTCAACGATGGTGACGGAAACAGATACCGTGGTTGGTTCTGGCTCTTCCACATCTTGTGACTTGGTCACTGTGTGATAGACTGTTGCAGGCTGGTCCGGCGATCCGGGTGCGCCGTTTGCAGCAGATCCGCCATCGACATCAACGACCGAGTAGGTCACTGGCAGAGCTTGCACGCTGATGGCAAGGCATGAAGCCAACAGGGCAGATCGAGCAGAGAAGTACATATTTGCCGCCGTGACGCTTGCAGATCAGACTGCGGAACGAGGCTGTTCTTCCGTTTCGTGTTCGCTGTTGAAGACGGGTATGGATGTGGGTGTTTGTTGTTGTGTTTGTGTTGATCAAGGCGGGTCTGGTCCCGGAGAGATGTTGGAAGAGATGCGAGCGCGAGTCGGGACAAGTGTTTGTCTGTGTATGAGAAGCCGATGTCGAAACCCGAAGGAGCAGTGCGAGTCTAGATTAATTGCGGCGAGTGGCGGCATGTTTTCGTATTTGGGTGGCTGGCAGACTGGCAGGCCTCGTTGGTGTAGAGTGTGGCGTATGTTGGGTGAGGATGGGAGACAGCGGGAAAGCGCCGTTGTGATTGGCTGGCGGGGGAAATACAAGAGGCTGGCGTTGTGGCTGGTGCACGCTTGCGGCGGAGATTCATCAAATTCCCAGCCTCCGCGTTCCACATCTCACCCTCACATACAAACATCCAGCCCACGCCGCATCGCTTCCCGCCGTCAGGTGTACGCTGAAACCAGGCGTCTGGTGATACGTCTAGCTTGTTGCGCAATGTGTGAGCTAGACAAAGCGAGCTCGATAGGCTGTGGACTGTGGCTCGACCAAGCCACATCTCCTTGGTCTTCTTCATGCCCATGCCGTGCCACCCGTGTCTCGTGAGTAGAGCCACAGGACAGAAGAATGTAGACTGGAAATACTGCTTGGCTGCATTGAGTTCGATCTGTGGCACTATCCGTTGTCAGAACCTAAGTGTGCCTTTCAATGACTGGGACTATGCATCCGCAATGACGATCAAGCATTAACCACTCCGTATCGGACCAACCCCATCGTAGCACCTAACACTATAGCCAAAGGCGGTGACAGCTTGAAGTACATCCCGCCAACGAAGCTAGTCGCGACAATGACCACCCACCAAGGATCCCGACTCAGGCTCCCTCCACTCTGAACATCCTCGTCCAAGTATCCAATCTCGAACAGCCGATACACAGCAGTATACACCAGTCCAACAGCAGTGGCGTGAATACCACGCAGACACGCTCTCACGGCGTGCACCTTCCTCAATGTCGGCCAAAGATCCATAAAACCCGTATGCAGCCACAGACCTGGCGTGAAAATAGCTAGGAATGCAATGATCGCTCCAGCCGCATTGGGTACAGCAGATCCAGCGACTGCGAGCGCTCCCAGGTACACCGCGAAGTTGAAGTTCGGTCCAGGGAAAGCCTGAGTTATGGCGAGGCCGAGCAAAAAATCACGAGGTGAGACCCAGCCTGGCGCGACGATATACTCGCGCAAGAGCGGGATCACGACAGGCCCGCCGCCGAAGATGATGGTTCCCGCCAGGTAGAGGTTGGCGAACAGGTCGAAGCCGCGAGATTGTCCGTTGAGTGTGCCGCGGCATACCATGACGATGAGGAAGGATATGAGGAACGTTGCGATGATGAGAGAGCCATGCTTCCATGAGCTTTTCCGATCGACGTTCGACTCGCCATGGCGTGAAGATGCTGCTTCATCATGGGTTTCTGGGTTGCCTGCACTTCCGAGGCCTGTTGCTCGTGTGTTTCGCGTAGACGCCGGTGAGTTGTCAGCAGCCGTATCAACACTCCCCATCTCCACCACTGCGTCCTCACGACTTTCGCGTGATCCGTCGTCATCGCTCTTACGCAGCTTCTTCCAAGTCCTCTGAGCCAGCCTCAAATCCCAAACACTTGTAACAAATCCACCAGCCACCATCAAAGCAGGAAAGTACCACAAGCTGTTATACAGCATCCCAGCAGCGCCTCCAAAGAACACCAACACCCTCGAAACCTCATCCGTGACAGCCTTGTTGCTCAACTGCACAGCCGCAAGCGCAATAATACCCACCGTCGCCGAATTAAGCCCACTGAGCAATGCATACGCAGGCCCAGGCAACCTCTCCTCAATACTCCCGACGCCCACCGCCAGCCCAAACGCCGCAATCGCCATCGGCAGGCTCCAGACTACGAATGCTGCCAATCCAACCCAGAACCCATACCGCAGCACATTGACCCCATAGATCATCTTCGTGCTGCCCGGTCCGCTGAGCGCTTGGCACAGAGCGAACATCTCCTGGTATCGCGTCTGATCGATCCATTGGTACTTTTCCACGAAGAGCTGCTGGAAGATCTGGAAGTGCACGGCGGGCCCGCCGAAGGAGGTGAAGCCTAGGTGCCAATTGTGCGCGAGCATGTCGAGAAAAGCGACTTCTGATACAGCGTCGCCAGATGGCAGGAGATTGGCGCGGGCATTTTTTATGGAGCTGTGGAGGCGAGAGAAGAGAGATTGCATTGTTTTATTCAATTTTGATTTTAATTCCCTGGATGTGTGCTCTATTGGCCTGCATATCTAATAGAATGGTGCGGGTTATATAGCTATAGTGCTTATGCTAGAAGGGTGGGATGGTGACATGCGTCTGGGTCCTGATTGGCGCGAAAGAATTGGGGCTTTGTCCTTGGCTCTGATACCAAGCCTTTTGGGAGGTCAAGATGGCGGTAACACGTGCTTCTTCAAGTGGCTATGGGAGCTGATTGAAGCCTCATACTCGTTGTTGGCTCGGCGCGAGTTTGTCTTTGGTCAGGTTCGAATATCTTGCTCCTAAAGCTCTGCAACCCTGGTTTAGAAACATTACTGGTATTACACCGAAACTTATTGATCGTATCTGCTCACTACTCGATGCAAGGAAAGCTCACTGCGCTGTGCCTATCAAGATAACAGGGACCCAATAGCCAAACTGCAGAAATCCGTTCGTATCGTTCTGTTGTCCGTCGCTCGTCGTCCACATTACATCTCATCATACACGCCAACATCGCCAAGCCCATCAGTTCCAATCTTTCAACTCGGTCTGCGTCCACTCCCAAAGCTGCCTAGCCAGCTTCTTGTCGTTAGCCAAAGCCGTAGCTCTCTTACCGGCAACGCCAATAGGTTCGTAGTATCCACCATTGACCACCTTCGCCTTCGGCGCAGTCGCGGCCCAACATTGCGCAAAGTGGCCTTTCTCGACTGGTGTGCGATTACCAATACTCATGATGAGGACTGGCAGTTTCGTCAAGAAGCTTGTTCCATCGAACAGGCCCGTGAAGATGTATCCCGGGTGAACAGACAGCCAAGTGATGTCCGGGTAGTGGCGAGCCAATTCATCAGTGTACAGCAACTGTGCCAGCTTCGACTGCCCGTAGCGCGCCCACTTCGGCAGCATTCCAAGGTTGGCCTGGTCGGTCTTGAGAGTCGCGAAGTCGATACCTCGGCGCGGAGCTTGCTTGTACGCAACTGAGGTCATGTTTATGACACGCACATCCGCTTCAAGTATTTTCGCCGTAGACTGCAAGAGCGGAAGCAGTAGTTTGACAAGCAAAGCATGACCCATCTGGTTCGTGGCGAACTGGATCTCGTAGCCATCCACGCTGGTCGACGGCGGCGTGGCCATGATGCCCGCATTGAGCATCAAGATGTCCAGCCTGTCGATGGTAGAGACGATTTCGTGGGCGCATTCTTGGACTGAGGCCAGAGAAGAGATGTCGCAGCGGAGGAAAGTGAGTTTCACGCCGGGGTTGGCGGTTTGGACGGCGGAGGCGAGAGACTCGCCATTCCTGGTGTTGCGGCCACTGAAGATGATGTGCGCGGGATTGTGCTTTGCGAGGGCGCCGACCGAGCCGGCTCCGAGGCCTGCGGTACCTTGAGGGGTGTCAGTGTGGTCCATACCAAATGCTTCGTGAGTTTCCGTCACTCACCTCCAGTGACAAAGATAACTTTCCCAGCAAGGCTGGGGATGTCGGTATCTGGGTTGAAGCTGTTGGAAGACATTGCTCCAGCTAGCAGTGTGAGGGTGGTTGTTGAGAAATGGAAGAAAGGTATGTTGTTGCTAATGCGGTCCTCTTTGGTTGGGACGTCGCGCAGCTGGATTGCCCAATCAAATCTTGTGACACGGTTGGAGCTGTAGCTGACGTGTTGCTGGGATGGTAGCTGATGGTTTGCAAGTTCGCAGATGGGACGTACTACCTGTTGTGTTATATGGTCGCCTTGTGGCAGAACGATGACTTCACGTACACCTACCCTTTATCGATACTATCATCACGGTACAATTCGATACCTTGACGGATATCATGAGGTGAACTTACGGCCGAGACTAAATACACGGATGCGAGGTTTGCATACTCGGACTCGGACATGTGCAAGGTAGATGAGAGAGAAGTTGCAGAGCGGGGGCTTTTTGAACTCTCGTCGCACGGCCAACCTCGAGGATGCGGCGCGTACGGCCGAAAGGAGACGGCATTTGACGACCAGCATCATCGATTTATCGAACGACTATTCGTGCCACCATTATCTCCGGCATCTACTTCTGAATACGTGAATGACTTTGGCCTGGCCTTGTATATGCACTGCTCCGCCAACGTGGCCCTTTTCCATGGATTGCCCAGCGAATGTGAACAGCTGCGTGAGGCACTGCTCGAAAAGAAAGGTGAGCGATAACCTCATCTCATCAGGCTTGCAATACTTTAATAACCACTACCGGAGCGGCTCATCGACATTCCCAAACATGCCTTTGGCCACTTGTGTGGCTGTCGACTGGAATCTGTGCTGCGATTCCTTAAGGCCTTGGGCTAATTACCACAGATCACTAAGCTAATGTCAAAAGACTTGCTGGAAAGCGAAGCAATCATTACTCTCATTCTTCCAATTCGCAATCGCCATTGCAGCAAGTTCCAGGCTCAGTATGTTGTCGGCAATAAGCCTCTGGCATCTGGTCCCTTTCTTTGTCACTCCGGAAAGAACTCCAACGCTGCACAAAGAAAGCCTTGTTCTTGTGATTAGCGAAGCCGAGATCAACTATAGTAGACATGGCGGTCTTTGTTGTTCGCGAAAACTCCCGCGGGTCACTTCATCCTTGCCTCCTCACTTTGCTGACTCAAGCACTTCTTCCGGAGCCATCCACACCTCCGATACCATGACAACACACCCACAACCATGAGGAACCACATCACACTCCCCCTAATCGCGCTCCTCGCAATCATCACCTTCGCCTCCGCCGCCTCCGACTGGCAAAATGCCGTCAAATGCGGCCAGCGGTTCCCCGAAATCAACGCCGCTTTCGAGTTCTTCTGCAGAAACCCTCACAACGGCGCCATCAAATCCCCCCAGGGCGGTATGATGATCCCATCACCCTGGGCACAAGAAGGCGGTGGCCACACCGGCAGGAGAGGCAACCGCTACGGAGTCGCGGTCGAGAGCTCCTGTTCGCCTGCCCAGTACCTGCCCTACAAGTACTGCATGTCGCAATTGCAGGCCATGTGCGCCAACACCAAGAACAAGTGGGGATACCACACGCAGCACTTCGGCGCCAGCGGCTGCCAGAAGTTCATCATCGGGCCGCGATCGAGCTCGGGGAAGACGAGGATCCCGAGCACGTATTGCCCTTGGAATACCGCTCAGAGATGCGCAAAGTGGAAGGCGGAGAAGGGCTATATTGTCAGCAAGTAGACCTCTTTCGCATTTGTTGTTCGATGCTTGCAGATTCTTGCTTTTCCTCCCCTTACTTTTTTTTTCTTTCCTGGTCAGCGGATAGATACACGGATGGAACACCGCTTGATGCGATGTTCTCAAAAATCACGTTAATCCCTTGCCACGTTCCGCTGCAACATCGACTTGAGCATCTCTGCGAGATGAATTAAATCGGCTCAAAATCAGAGGCGGATTAACATGATCGTATATTTGTACACTTGAGAAGACTAGACTCGAATCATCAAATCCTTCTCCAGATTCCTTTCCGCTGCCAATCGTGCATTGGAATGCCAATGCTGAGAGAGAGAGAGAGAGAGCAGACATCCTGAAGCTGCGGCCATGCGTTTATGAACTTCCGCCTCCGTCGAGGCAGGGACATCCTCCAGTTGAAAATTTATCGAGTCCTGACACAGGGAAATGCGGCTATATCCATACTTCCCATAATCATGAACCGCGTCGCCTACAGCTCCAGCACGGCGGCGTCTTGCAATTAAAAATTGCTAAAGTTAGTCCTGAGGTCTCAGGGTGGACCTTGCAGGCTTCGTCGTAGCTGGGGGTTTGGGCCGAGTGTTTGTGGCATGGCAAGAGGTCGATAGGTGCGGACGCGTCGGGAATGGCCAGTTTCCGCAAAAGACGCTTCTAGCGCTCGCCTTGTGGTTTGGTAGGACCGCTGCTGCTGCCTGATGGTTTGGTCTGCTGTTTGGCAGAATCATCTTTGCCGTCAAGCACGCGAGCCCAGAAGATGGAGTAGATGTATTTGGGTTTCTGCGTGTACCAAAGGTAGTCTGTCGCTAAGATTGCTGTCGCGAATGCAGCGACCGATTGTTATTTCATTCTGAAGCTCAATCTATTCACAACGATGGTGCGATAATGCGACGATGTGGTAATGGTGATGAATGTACTCGAGTCCGAAGGTCAAACACTTCGACATCTCGGCAATGCCGGTAATCCTAAACCTTGATTTAAGCTAATCAGATTGCGCTGCTGTAAGGTTCGCGACGGGCGTAAAGGACGTGAGACTCGAGCTTCGCAGTCAAAAAATGTTGGAACACGATCATTGCAAAGGTCAATTGCCGATTCAGATTCTATCGCCTCGCTGGATCTCCTATGGAACACAATTCTCTCGTCAAGCCAACCCGCACTTCTCGTTGCTCCAGTAGCTGCACCCTCTATGCTACTCCAGCTGTTCGTTATGTGCGCGACCGATGCCTCCCCAGCAGCCCAGCAGTTTTTGAAGAGTCGAGTGCCTTTTGTGCCTCAACTTCTTACCATCTGTCGGCGTGAATTGTATAACGCGCTCTCAAAGGGCGATGCGAACGAACGATCAAGGCCTGCTTCTCTTCACCTGTGCTTGGAAACATGAATCCAGGGACGACGATCGACAAAACGTTCTTGCGCAACCCGTGTGGGTAGCCATAATCCTTTCCCAGAGCCTCAATGAAATCCGCGACCCTGACGCCATTCTCGTAGCGGAGCTCGATCTGGCGCGCGCCGCCGCCGACATGAACGGAAGTGACCGGAGGTTGTGCAATGAACATTTGTGTAAATGGGGTATTGGTGCCATTTGCTGTGAAGATATCATTGTACGCGTAGAGTTGAACGGACTGTCCCCCGTAGCTGACCCCTTGCGACTCAATGCCAAGTCTCCTTTCGAACAGGAGAGTGTTGAAGCGAGATGATTGCAAGACCCGTTCTCCCGGCTCTGGTGCGGTGCCAGATGGTTTTTGAATGTAGCGCCATGGCCGGTCAAAAGGATATCTCCTGCAAATGCCATTCGAAAGGAAGCTCAGGCTCGGGGGCAAGGAACATAGCACGCTGAAGCACTAAGCTTCCAGCCATGACGTCGCGCCAGTGGCGGGAGACTCGGCGCAGCAAGATGAGGTTTTCGACATTGAGGTAGGACATGATCTTCTCGAGAAGCTCCGTGGTAGATAAGGCAGCGTCTGTAGCAGTGTCGTTGCTTATTGTGGAGGCCGGTGACTTGACCTTTGCGTTGGTCTGGTTGTGGAGCTGGAACTGTATTAGAACATCCTATATGAACAACATATCTATGACGGTCTTGCCAAAAGAGCCTCGAGCTTCATCTTCGTCAGAGGATCCGAGCCGCCATTGGGGCAGCGGCTGAGTTGTCTCGCCATTATGGGCTTTCCGTAGCTCGGGCTGCAAGTGCGTGTGTAGAAGACAAAATGGACCAGAACCTGGTGTGAAAAGGTAGCGAGGCTTAGAAAGAGAAGGTTCTAGTCGCGTGGCTGATAGGAATGCCCTTCATTACGCATTGCAGTGAAGTTGACTGTTGGTACCCTTCACTAACAGCCAAACAGACGTCACGGGACCACCAACGCCCGACGCGCTCACTTGCCTCTTTTACTCCCCTCCGACGCTCTTATAACGCGACAGCCTCTCCCAGGCTGATGATAACATACACCAATCTTCCACGCACTCCATCTTTTCACGGGCTTACACACCTTGCAGCTGCCATAACTGCAGCTCCGCCCGCCATGGCTCACAAGAGAGCTCGCAACAACAAAGGGCCACACAAGCCCGACCCGACTCCTCAGAAGCGCGTCAAGATCCAAGTACGTATAGCCGAAGCCCTTCGTTATCTTGTTTTTATGACGGGTTCTCTAGAACTCTCGATGAGTATTAACTGACAGAAACTCTAGCACACTCACAACGACGTCCAGCACAGCTCCACACGTATTGGACAGATAGTCTCAACAAAGACTCAGCAAGCCGCCAACCAAGTCTTCGGAACCAACGAGCTACTCGAGCAGATCCTCCTGGAAGTCGGCACCCTCGAAGACCTCATCCGCATGCGTGGCGTCAGCCGCCAGTGGAGAGACGTGATCGCAGGCACCAAGTCGCTCAAGAAGATCGTCTTCCTCTCTCCTCAGGAACTCGATCATAAGTGGCGCAGCTGGGTGAAGATCGATCCCAGTTCAATTCTTTATAAGTTGGTCAAGGAGCCCAAAAGAAGCCCGGAGTCAGAAGAGGAGTCGGAAAGGCTGCTTAAGCCAGCCCGCATCAACCCGCTGTTGTTCCGCCAGCTGAGCGAGTACGCGAGCAAACCCGTCTGGAATACCGGGAGGAACGATCGCTGGACTTCAGAAGAGTTGTACCTGCGCGAAGGCGCTAGACTCCAAGGCACGAAGCTCAAAGTGAGCAGCCTGGTATTCAACATGTTTGCGACACAGCCACCATTGAAAGAGATGACCTTTCGCACTGGTAGCGCCTCTGCAAGACAGATCCGGAGTTCCAAGGGAATCAAGGTGATCGATGTCCTCCGGGTTGCGGAAGGGTTGGTAGGAGGTCGAGCAGGTAGAGTGGTGGCTGACTACGTCTTCTTCCCGCCGGAAGACGTTGATGAAATCGATAGGAAGTATGTCTTGGATTACTTCTACATCTGGAACGACCGATGAGTCCCATCGTGCCGGCGTGGACCCAGCAGCACTTAGACGTCGGAATACACAACTCGGCTGGCCAGAGGCGGTCAGGACACATCGTTTGGTTCGGAGATTACTCTACACACACGAAAGGTCAGCGCATGACTTGAGTTGGTGGCTCCAAATGCGGATAAGGATACCAGGAACTTCGAGGGCTCAGAAGCTGCGCTTGCATTGGACACGGGGTTTCGGTTAAGGACTGGGCGAAACAGATTTTGATTCGGTTTCCTTCAGTACGAAGACAAGGGAGTTTGGTGACTTCGAAGTTCTGCTTGCATTGGATCGCGGTTTTGTGGTGAGATACTGGGCGGACTCGCGAAACAAAGCCTTCGGTCTCGATTATGGTCATGAAAGCACTCAGGACAAAGCGCACCTGTTCAAATCATCAGTAAAATGTATACGGAATAATGATAGTACATACTCTATACCCTTCCCTGGAAGAAGATCAATTGCTTGGCGTGTGAGTATGAATTTCTCTCTCAGCGGCACAAGTGAAGTCGCCTGTTGTAAAGCAGTTTTCACTAACGCCAGCTCGCGATTGGCTCGGCGAAGCTTGCTTGCTTGCTTGTTTGCCGCTATTATCTCCGTGACGTTGGCCTCCAATATGCGACGGTTGCCTAAGATTAGTTGAAGCACTCAACACTCTGAACCACTCCATCTTGTGACACACTGCACACTCCCACACGATAACATACAGCCTACCATGGCGCCCAAAAGACGCTGTCAGAATAAGGCGCAATCCAACGATCATGCGACACTCCAGAAGCGGTCTAAACTCCAGGTAGATAGATGTATCCCAACTGCTTCGCGTAGCCGAGCAAGAAAAGCAAAACAATCCTGCGATTCGTCAGTTCAGATGCTAAGCAACCTCTCAGCACCAGCACAACACCGCCGCCGCAGCAGCAGCAGCAGAGATAATCTCCACAAGCGCACAAGAATCCATGTCAAACACCACACAGCCTACAAAGTCCGCCGCAGCACGGGTCTTCGCGACCACAGAACTCCTAGAGCAAATCTTCCTCTCCGTCGACGACCTCAAATCGCTCACGGCCATGCGCCGCGTAGCCCCTCAGTGGCACACCGTCATCGACGAAACCTCTTCGCTGAAGAAGAAAATGCGGCTGGTGCCGCAGCAGCTCGACCATGAGTGGTACCTCAGTCCAGGCGCGAATCACTTGCACAAAAGGCCGAGGACAACGGACGCGGCCGCAGCAAGCGCAGGCGGCGGGATCATCTACAAGTCAGCAACTCCAAACCCGCTGTTATTCCTGCAAGATTCCCGCCGGCCGGTCTGGGCATCGAGATACCACGCCAGCTGGGTTTCGCAGCCACTCTTCAATCCAAGAGCAAGCAAAGCCTAGCTTGCTCAGAACTCGCGGCATCTTCCTCAAGATGTTCGCGACGCAGCCGCCGGTTCCGGTCATGTACCTCCGTGTGCGGAACGGCGATAACGAGCTCAGGAACCACCGCTTCCTGATAGAGAAGATCAAGAACAGCAAAGGTGTCAAAGTGGGAGATGTCCTGCGAGCACTGTCGCACATGCCGAAGAGCCAGGAGACGATGGTTGTAGTGGAAGAGATGATGTTTCCTCGGGACGATGCGTCTAATTTCGAGGCCGAGCCATGGCACGGGTTCCACTATCATGAGTAGCCTTGGCTGCTATACCTTCGGTGCCTCTAACGTGTTGCGTGCGCTCGTATTACGATTGTCAATAATGTTGTATACAGAAGAAAAAACTTTCGTACCTGCCTTACACTCTCCTCTCTCACCCATCACCAATACTCAACTCTCACACTAGCCCTTCGGCCTAACCTCCACGCCCTCATACTCCCTCGCCTCAATGTACTGCAGCGTCCTCTCAAAGTGCTTCCTCGGGCTCTCCAGCCCACTTACATTCTCCGTCGTGTTAAGGTTGCTCTGGATCAGCTCGATCAAGCCGTTGATGTATTTGGTCGTGACTGCCTCGTTCTCCTGGTCGAAGTAGTAGACGTAGCGGTTGAGGATCTCGACGAAGAGCTCGACGCTCACGGCGGTGTCCATGCAGGCGTCGGCAACGCGGAGAGCGCGCTGCAGGCATTCGAGGACGCGCTTGCCGTCGCGGTAGGACTGTAATTCTGTTAGTTTTTCTTTCTTTTGATGAGATTTCAACGACCGATACTTACCTCTTTCTTGTCGTCGTCCTCCTGTCGCTCGGTCTTCTCGACAGCCCACCACAAGTGACTGGCGAGGTATACAGCACGACATTGATCTGGCTTCTTGAGCAACTTGCTGCCGTGTAGAGCGGCCTTGGTGATGAGTGTATCGTAATTCTCGCGGCTGAATTTCTCACTACAGCAAGACAGCGCGCCACCGATGATACAAATGGCTTGGAACTGGCTTCTTGAGTCGCTGATAGCCTCTTCGTAAGTCGTGAAGGCTGATGCGAAGAATTCGTAGGCAATGTCCTCGTTGTCGCATTGAGCGGCGACTTGTCCGGCAGCAACGAAAAGCCGGAGCACTAGGTCTGGCACACCAGAAGTCGAGACCCGGGTGTAGAGAGAGTTCAGTGATGTGTGGATGAACTTGTACAGAGCTGAGGATTGCGCCGCATAGTCGTCATTGGAGAGATGTTCGCGTCGCTTGAAGTTGCGCGCAAGTTTGAGTGATTGTGTAACGAGAGCCGGAGTGGTGTACTTCGTGCGCTCGTTGCCTTCGGCGAATGCCGTGCGCGTCTTCTGGAGGAGCTGGAACTGGGTGGTATTGTCAGGAGCGCGGATCAAGTGCACAATCCTGGCGAGCCATCCTTGTTCTTCGACGGTTTCTTCTGTTTCTACAGCGCCTCTGCGCGTAGGACCGCCAGGGTAGCTGGCTGGTGTCTGCATGCCCTCCTTGATCAGTACTGACAAAATTGATAGCACGCCGTCCAGGTTTTCCGGCGTGACAATCTTGGTCTCGTTTCGTAGAAGACTTCGTGCAAGCTCGCCAGCCACTGCGCGACGTGTAGGGTATGCTTGTTGGTGGAATAGCGGAACGAAATTTGGCAACGCCAAGGCGGTGAACAAAGAGAAGTAGGCTCTCACTGGAGCCATGAGCAAGCTGAGGAGGTTTGATTGAGATGCTTGAGAGTGCAGGTCTGCAGAGTTGGTGAAGCGCGCGACTTCCTTGGTGGCGTATTGCAGGACTTGGTCGACGTAGTCCAGACGTTCGGGGTATATGCTCAGGGCAAGGTTGGCTAGCGAAACAAGCAGAGCTGTAACATCCTGTATTGGCAGACGTTGCATGCTGACCAAATTAATGACCTGTTCATGGAAGATCTCGAACAGCTTGATGTTGTCGGGAATGCCTCTCGATTTCTTCGTTTCACCATTTGTTTGACCGTCGGTAATCTCTGTTGAGGGTGTCTCCGCAGGTATCTCGGTGGAAGTCGATTCTTCTGTGGCTCCACCGTTCTCGCCGTTTGCATCTTGGCCGTTCTCCGCTGGTTTCGGGCTCGGAGCCTGTGCGCTCTCTTTTGTGACCTTGAGCTTTTCGAGCAGTGCAGTCACAGCCTCTTGCTCGTTGGCCTGCTTGTTCTCTGTGCCCTCGGTCTCGGCTTCGCGAGCAGCGTACGCAGACAGTCTGTCCATCAGGCCAATAACGATGCTCTTCACATTGACATGAGGATTGAGGCGAGCAGTAGCAGAGAGGAACTGGTCCAGGGTGTGCAGGTGGAATTCGTCCGGGAATACCTGGGTGACCACCTCGAGAAGGTACTCTTGTGCAAGGACGTCGCGGCATTGCACCACCTGCTCGAGCAGGGGGTGAAGAATAACATTCTTGTAGCTCTCCAAATCCACCAGCTGGCTCAATCTTACAAGGTTGCTGCCAACCAGCAATTGGAGCTCTTGCCTTTCCTTGGTCCTTTGTTCTCTTTCTCGCGAGTGTCCCTGATGTTGTAGGCGCACCCACAGCTTGTTCATTTCCACAAAGTTAGTGAGGACGAACGATATGCTGTCTTGCATGTTGCCTTCTGGGCCGTCGCCGGTGCCTTGGGGAAGGTGATCCCGCGCTTGGCCGCTCAAGTAGTACCTCAAAAACAGGCCGCGCACAGGGTGCTGTACACCCCTGCTCATCTCCATCATATCCTTCATGATTTCTTTCACGGGTGCGCCCTCAATGCCCATGTAGACGGTTCCAACGGTGATCATCAGGTAGAGACGGGGAACAATGTTGCCCGCATATTGGACGAGTTCGTAGAGGTCGGCAAGATGATTGTCGGGATGCGAGTCGCGTAGGTATACCGAGAGGTGTCGTAGCGCATCGAAGACGGACATGTACAGCTCGTAGTACTGCTTCGGCCCAAGGTTGCTTGTTCGCAGCTCGGAGACGAGGGTTGAGCTTGGGATAGTGGTCAGCTGTCATTGTCGCATACCGCTGGCAGGTCTTGGTGTGCATCCTACCTGCACTTGAGCGCGTCCATGAGCTTTCCGGGAGTCTCGAGGCAGCGGCGCATCATGACGGTCTGCTGTCTGACAACGGCCAAGGCATCCTCCAGCAGCCGCGCCTGGTCCTCGACCGGCGGAGGCGTGGTCGACATGTCGGTAGGTCGATGGTATACAGTTCAGGATCCAGGTCGAGAGTGTTTTCTGCTACCGTTGCGCGCCAGTCCAGAGAGGCTGCATTGGTATCTGGTGGGTTGGTATGCAGCAAGCAAGCAGCGTAGTGTTGGACAGCAGTTGGCTGTTGCCGATGCCAGCCTAGCCAGCCCACGCCAATAGCAAGCTCCCGGCACGGACTCTCCTCCTCTTCCATCTCGTGAAGAAGGCCGGCTTCGCACTGCCACAATCCATCGCTTACCATTACTATATTTACGTCATGCCAACATGGCAATATCATCACCACGAGCACCAATAAGTATCGCTTGGTCATGGAGAAAAAAGTCAATGTGTCTTTTTTGTTTGGCTCAACCTAGCCGATTTCAATTTCAATCCCCAGCACAATCTACACGAATCAAGACTGCATATACTCTGCTGTCAGAGCCAGGTCGGGTGAGGATACAGACCTCGAAATTGACCTCATGCTGGAGATGGATATCTTACAAGGCATCATCTTTTTCGTACGCGGCCGTTTGTCATATCGCTATCTCTGTATCTAGGACTCACAGACCCCAGGAGCCGCTATTACAGGATGTGGCTCCCACAACTAAACCATCAAAGTAAGCGAACGTCGTCGACACAACTCCAGACAGGGCAATAGTTTGCCACGGAGTCACGGAGTGCGCGCCAGTGAGCGACATGTAAAGCTGGACCCAAAGAGCGTTGACGAGGTAGCGGAGGAACAGAGGGAGAAATCCATCGAGGTCCACGCTCATCAACATTGGTCGGAGAAAATTTATCGCAATGTTGGCCGCCATGCTGAATAGTGATGAGAAAATAAGTGCCGTTGTCTTTGTGCTTCTGGTGGGTCGTCCTGCCACGCCGTCCGGCATGTAAGACTTCTGGTTTGACATAGTGTAAGGCAGGTGGTTCTGTATAGTTTACGTCTAGACACAGCAGAGACAGATTTTCCCGTGCTGTCTCTAGATCGATGATTCAACTACTGAACAATAAATAGGCGATCGTCGGGTCAGGGTGGCTTTGCGCACTTTACCAGTTTCCTTCTGCGAAGTCTCTCTGGTGCGAATACTCAGAGGAACGATACGCTGAACTGCTCTTATATTCGCTAGTAGTAGCTAACAGAGCTTTTGGAGAGCTGAGAAGAACACCATCGGCTGTGCAGCACATCGAAGAAATACAAAAGAACAAGCCCACTCTGTGAGACATGAAGATAACTACTGAGATCTTTCCCGCCCACATGACAACTTGTGACAATAAGCGCTTTACTGTCTACACATCTGATGCTCACCAACTTTCAAAAGTAAAAAGCATCCAAGCGAAACCCTTATTAGCGGCCTCCGCGCCGCGCGGAGAAGTGTTCGTTTCTCGACGAACTTTTGTTCGGTAAAAAATTACGCGCATTGGTAGCAAAGCGTTGCTAACACTTGCGAAAAGTCTAAGATAGAGATGACGAGGCCTTCCTCTCGCAGTTGATATCGTTACTAAGAGGCACTTCGGAATGATGCTAGCTAAGCAAAGCCTCTTTCTATTGACCAATTGAGCGGTGCATTGGCGTCTCTTCATACAGGTGATTTGCTGACGCTCGGAAAGGCTTCCACGAATCGTATCAACAAATCATCCACAGACACGCTATACACTAGCTAATACCTTGGTACCGAGTGCTCTAGCCCAGTCACTACTGAAAGGATTAAGCGCTTCACTACGCCTGTAAGGCCTAGTCACCCGTGGAACCACATTACGGAGAACACTATGCTTTAACAAAATTCTGATAAGAGGCCACGCGTATTCTTTCAGATCGGCATGATGCACCGATAGTCACATGCGCCCTACATGTAACTTGGAGATGGCTAGTGCACACGGCTAGACGGTATGGATCAAGCCATCGCACGCCGCACGCGTAGACACAGACGCAAACGCACTTGAACAGAGAAGCAGTGCACACCAAGTCATATGGAAGGCGTGATTTGCTATAGACCGAGAAGTCTGGATCGTCGATGTTCCGAAGCGCTGAGCTACTTGCGAAGATGCAACAGTATACAACAGCAGGGCAAAACTTTTGGTATGCACTACATGTAAGTGGTCTATAAAGCAAGGGCAGGCCATGTTGCTAATCGCCTTCACATCCCAATGTACTCATAACCACCTGACCAAGTCCGGAAAGGTCGGACCCATACTCACTACAATGCATCCGCGAATGTTTCTTGTCCAGCTTTTATGGGCATCTTTGGCAGCAGCCTACGCGGTCAAACCAGCCGGCTCTAGCGAGAGCATCGATGTCTTCTCGGACTACGACGATACGGATGTTCATCTCCAGCACGTGCAGATGCTATACGACAGTCTTGGTGGAACTATTACATTCCCAACAGGCGGCAAGTAGTAGTGGTTCTCCACTATTATTTTAAACAATTGATTGACGACTTCCTTCCCCAGACGGCCAGTACAGTTCTGTGAACAGCATCCACTTGTACAAGGACGCCGGCAACTACAACGGCGGTGATAACGGCACAAATCGTTCCTTGCAGAATCCAAACGAAATTGCCAGCTTGGACCAGAGAAGCGTTGGCCTGGAAGCGAGAGCGTCGATAAGTTACCAAAGTCGGACATGCGCCAAATGCGCCCAATTTGGAGACTATGGCATCACGTACGATGCACAGCGGAACATTGATGAGGAATTCTGCAATTTCCTGGCAACTGTCACGCCATCTTTCTGGGCTTTGGTCGGGCTCAAATTACTGGCCTGGCTTGTGGCAATATTGTGTGTCAAGGAGTCTGGGCCGTATCGACTACGGTCGCGAGACAATACATTTCGAAGGCCATATCGACCTACTGCACGAACCAATTCGCTGAGCTGGACAAGGCGTGTGGAACAATTGGCGGCCAGCAGACAGATACTGTGAAGGGTAATCAGGTCCTCGTTGAAGCTTTCGCAACCACGGAGAAGGGTGCCGTTTGTGAACCGAAAAATTATAAAGGCGGCAACCGGTGCGCCACGTTTGAATGCAAGAACAAAAACTACAGCAACAAGTAGTGAGGAAGATCGAAACAGACCTTTGTCGATTCTTTGAGAGCAAGAATTTGCATTGGGCGTGCGAGCGAGATACTGCGAAACAGTCAAGCGAACAGAGGATTTGACAAACAGGGATTGCAGATCCAAGGAGCGACTTCTTATGTTACTCAGTCACTGAACACTGTGCTCGAAAGATAGGAACGTCCGGTCGTTGCATAAATGTAAAATCTTCCACAGATATCGAACCTTCGAGGTTGCAACGTGAGACGTAACAGCGAAAGGCGAATCTAGCAGGAGCGGAGGATCGAATCCTCCAACTCAGCTCAGCATGGCCAACGTGGCTTCAGCTGACCGGTCATCCTTCGTATCATAGTACCGGAAGGCAGACCCTCCGGTATTGCTCTGGAATGACGAAGGTTCTTGCTATTCCAAAAGGGCGCCTTGTAGCAGAAGTCATGGTCTTGAATCGATACAAACTTCGACTCCGGCTCATAATAATAGGTGCCACACATATCATCGAGAAAGCAGCCCATCAGACTATACGGTATGGCTGATATTTCCATCCTCCCGCAGGAGCTACTCGACATCGTGCTCCAGTACGTCGACATCAAAACCCTCTTACTCGCCCAACGAGTTTCCCGCTACTGGAAGGCCACCATAACATCCAGCCCACAGCTTCAAGAAACCCTTTTCCTCCGCCCAAAGACATCAAACATCCTCTCGTACGTCTGTGACTGGCAAGGTGACGACTTACATTACTTCGGACCCATCAAACCCCATTCTTCACACCAATCGACCTCAAGACAAACCTTCACCTATATAACAATCAACCCTCTTCTCGCCAACGAGATCTACTACCAATCCCTGAACACCACTCCCCAACGCCGCGGCCAGCGGCTCGTCCTTCCTCCTCTAAGCACCTTCCTCCGCCGCTCCTCTGGCTCATGGCGCTCAATGTTCCTAACACAGCCTCCTACTCCAAGCGTCGTAGCCGTCAGCATCGACACCAGCCATCGCTACGGCCTGGGCGCCGACATAAACTTCGTCGAAACAAACGTCACTCTAGGCAGGCTCGTTGACAAGATGTTGGCAGCCGAGGGCTTAGAAGCGGGTAGCTACGCGGCGAGTCCCTGCGTCTGGCACGTCATGTACGTTGATACTCTGCAGACGGAGTATCTTGCGGTCGGGGACTGGATTGCGAAAAATGTGGACGAGAAGCTGGTGCCTACGCCCGCGAGGTACAGCCCGTTCTCATTGGAGAGGCTGCCACATCCTTTGATGCCGGTGTTTTCGTCGTAGCCTGCTCAAGTTTCTACTTAGTATCCAGACGACGCCGTACGCAGAGCAGAGTGCACCGATGCATCTCCTGGCATCTCTTGCGATTTCCTCCGCCGAGCCATTAGGCGGTACGAATTGCAGAGTGGAGAGCGGTGCCACGTCTCAATGTTTCCTGATGTGATTTCTTTGGCTGGTATATCGTGTGGCATTTCGTGTGCAGCGGAGAGCATGAGTGCATCTCAATGGCTCCGGACTGTATAGCATAGATTTGACACATCATATAGTACGGCATACCGAAAACAAAAGGAACAACATCAGCATGTATTAGATGTCTCTGGGGTTATGTGCATTTTGCATTGGTCCTTTTACTTGATTATCCTTTCCCCAATCTCTTACGCACCGCTAGATGCAAAAGATATGTCCTGACAGGTCAGTGCTTATATCTGCGGCAGAAGCAGAGGATCGCGCAACAAGCGCTCCATATCCTCACAGCGTAACGGTAGAGTGACATCCGCTCCGTTTCGCGTCCACCCTGCGGCTGGATCCGAAGGACTTGTAAGCTCGGCGGGCGGAGCATCGTTGATCAGAATGCAACCGTCCACACACGGCACCACGCCATCAGCGTAGCGAATCCGCGCCTCCAGCCCGAAGTCAACATCATAAAGGCCAGCGCGGGCCCATGAGGTCACCATTATATGGCGTCGGCCGAGAAATCCCTGCCAGATGCGTTGGGGTGACTGCTCGTATGCAATGCTGTGGAGGTGATTCGCCAATCGCTCTGATTGATTGACGGTGGTTACTGTCTCGCGTATGCGGCATGCCGTTCGTCCAATAGTCTGGGCAGATGCAGCGTCGGAGGCTGCCATCTCGATGTTCAGCATCATGGTCGGCGATCCCACGAAAGAGCTCCCGAGCTGAAATGCCGGCCGAGTACCGAGCACGAGATCGCAGTGAACGGAGCTCTGATCGTTAGTAAGGCCACGAGCTCGCACAACGCATGACCAGACATGGGCCAACAGAGCATCGTGCTTGCTAAGCCGAATATCTGAAGATGTAGCAGAACTATCTTGGGTTGCTGAACGCCAAAGGTGGTCAATTTGTTGCCGGCTGAAGTGTACTGTATACAGATCAACCGGCGCCTTAGGATCCCACTGGTCCCAAGGCATTGGCTTGCCGGCAGGTGGCACATCGGAAGGGAACGGTGATGGCGGCTGAGCTGGGGACGCCCACCAGTCGTATCTATGTAGCGGGAGGCTCAGAGCGTCTTTCATGATGTCAGGATCAGCTACCTCATTGTTGATACTGCCTGCAGCAAGATTATCCAGTCGCGAAGGTTCGAAGATAGGTTTGAGCACTGGCAAAGGCGCTTCTGCGAGCATGGCACGACTGACACTAGCCCAATCCCGTACAAATTCGCTGAGGGACGTGATATCTGCAAGAGGATGCGCCATCTTGGCAGCAAGTACGAGGCCGCCACATGCAAGTCGAGTGAGCTGCACGGCTAAGGTCGGCTTGTGCAGGCCATGAGAATCCTTCTCGTTCGGCTCGAGCGCATGTACAATATTCGTGGGAGGCACAAGTTGAGCAAGGGTCTCGTCCCCTTCTCGTCGGCTCCAGATAGGTCGCCGCTTTGCAGAAGTGGAACTGTACAGATCATCGACTGTAGATGTACTCGTGGCTTCTACAAACTCGATTCCCGGGTCGCTGCCAGTACCATAGTGCACATAAACACGGCCGTAGCGCCTGGCGTGCGCTGGGAATGCTGCTGCTTCAGAGGGGACACGTTCGTTTTCCATACAGTGAATGCTCTTCAAGAAGCCGCACCATTCCGGATAGGCATTCAGAGTTACGCTGAGTGCTGTTCGTAGGTGGCCGGCAAGGTCATCCGATTTAACCGACACTGTTGGACGTTCCAGGAGCCAGACGGCGCTTGTGAGTGCGAATTTGGCTGTTGTGGCGTCCAGAAGGGATAACGGCACAGCACGCTCATGGCCAACCTGTTCATGAGGTAGAACACGGCTGGTTCGAACGATGTGAGGTCCAGTTGGGCTCGGGGCGGTCATGATTTCTGTGCTGTGAAGAAAAAGTGTTTCGAGACTTGTTCGCTTGCCCCGACTTACCGCACAGGATCTCGATTTCCTACAAATATGTACTTCCGGACATAGCGCACACTGTTAACACGGCGATGATTCATCTTGGATCATATCTATAGAGGAAGGACAAAACAGAACCGAATCGTACACCGTGTTTCCAGCTAGTCTAAGCCCGGCTAATTGCGGGTTGGCGGAGATTGCCGGGGGCTGAGTTAAGGATTGGCTCAGCGTAAACACGGACACTCAAACCTCCTAATGGCGCATGGCACATGGCGCTGGGGACGTCTGATATTCGGCAGGACCAGATCTGGTCTTGAGATACGACAACAATTTGGAGCCTTACTAATCCGATCACAAGAACCATATACGTGACCACGGGTACATCGCTATGCCTTCAGATGGGGAGCCAAAGAAGGCAGCGAATTCACTAGTATCTACCTCAAGTGTATAGGAATCAAAAGGATGAGGCTTCTCATTCCGAATCTAAGCGACCTCTTAGCGAAGCTGTGTGTAGTTTAGCTTCGCGAGCTTCGCAAGGAATGGAAGGAGACTGTCCAGCGCTTGAAATACCCTTAAGAGGCCTGCCAAGCTGTTGGATTGCACGGCACGAGATCGAAACACGTCGCTTCCGTGGTTTTGAGAACTCACCAGTCAGCAATAATGGATACTGAACACCAGCAAGCTAAGGAAACCATGTATGTTAACAGTATTTCTCAATGCGTTCACAGTTATCCGCCATAATAGTTTAGGTAGGCTTTCGCCCTGCTGCAAGCTCCCCCAATCCTTTGTCTCCGTCGAGTCAAACAACAATATCAACGACAATCTAGTCCCACCAACATCTGCATTCATCCTCCACGGCAGCATTTCCTTTGATGTTCAACAATGGCAAAGCCCAGCTACACTCATCGTGAGCCAAGCAGTAACCAAATACTTGTAAAACATTGATATCTCCCAATCCTGCCCTTCCCTCCCAACTCGCATCAACCCTCCGGCAGCGAAGATCCCAACATGCGATTCCCCATCAAGCTCTTCACTCTCCTCGTCCTGGCCCTACTGGCCACTTCGGCAGTGGCATGGAAGCCCATCAGCAAAGGCGACGCCGAAGCCTGCAGGAAAAAGAACCCCGACACCGCGCAGGCCATTGCCTCATTCTGCCAGCGATTTCCAATGGTAAGGGAGACTTTTGATGTCGAGAAACGACAAAGATACAGGAGCTGACTGTGACTGATCGCAGAACGTACCGGGCCGTGACGCGCGCATCGGACGTTACTCCAAGAACACAAAAATCGTCGCTAGGATCCAGGGTAAGTTTTCTCATGCGCACGCTCTCCCTCTGGAAATTTGAAGCTGATCCCTTCGTATAGGAAGCAAGTGCAAGCCTCCGGAGAAGGTGCCCAAGTCTTGGTGCTTCAAGCAGTTCTACAACATGTGCCGCAACTCGAAGAAGAAGAACGCCACAAACCTCGCAAGGTACGGAGGCGGAGGATGTCAGTCATGGCAGCTGCTTCGGAAGGACGAGTCGGTTCCTGGTTAAGTCAAGTTGGATAGTCTGGCCGAATCAACGTCAGACGAGCCTGCAATGGGTCTATATAATACTCTATCGTGATCTCATTCTCTATAGTTCATGCGATGAGTGCCTCACTTTCCGTACTCCGTGCTGAGCAGGCCAATCATCTCGGCCCTGGGCAATGCCACGTTGGTGATAGTGGCGCCAGTGCCCGAGACAGGGCCGGGATCATTGACCAATTCGATCTTGCGTGTGCTACCGCGGGTGATCTCAAGCACGGTACCACCTGGATACTCTGGCTGTGAGATCATGGCAAGCATGGCGTTGACAACCTCCTCCATTGGGATCCACTCGCCCTCGCCAACCCATCCTTCGCGGGAAGCCCAGAAGGGTGTCAGAACACTGCCTGGCGCGACAGCAACCACGCGGACGCCCTTGGCGGGTTCCATGGGCGCCATAGACTTGACAAAATTGTTGATGCCGGCTTTGCTGGCGGCATATAGAGGGATGGCTGTGCCGGGCTGTTGGGCGGCAGCACTCGAAATCATGATCACGGAGCAGCGAGAGTTCTGGCGTGTTGCGTAGTCCAAAGCAAGTTGTGTGCAGCGGATGGGGTGGTGCAGGTTGATTTCCAGGACCTTGAATGAGGAGGACTGGGCATCGGTACTAGACTTCAGGGCCCAGAAAGAGGATTTGGGCTGGATGGGAGGGTCAGTCGGATATACATCATAGAGATTTTGAGGCGCGACTTACAGGCTCGGAGAGGCCGGCTCCTGTGCACACGATGTCAATTCTCCCGAAGGCTTCATGTGCGGTCTTGAAGGCTGCATCAAGCTGGGCCCAGTCGGTGACATCGGTCTTCTGGAAGATGGCTTTGGGCGTCTCGGTGTATTTATTGAGAGCATCTGCCTCAGGGCTCAGGGCCAAATCGGCTACGAGGACGTTGCAACCAGCCTCGAGCAAGCGGAGGGAAAACGCGAGAGAAATGCCGCTGCCGCCACCGGTGACAATGGCAGTCTTGCCGTTGAGATCGTTGAGAGACATGTTGGGGAGGACGAATGGTGTTTGCAAATGGCAATTGTTATTGTATGAATTGTATATATGAGACCGTCTTATAAGAGGGACGGCGCACACCTTTGTAGAGTCTGAAGACCCCTATATATAGACTATCATATGGAAGGGGAACCTACTTAGCGAGGGGATCAGTAAGGCGATTGTTTCGGGACAACTAAGGAGTTTCGGTGGACTAGATTGCTGGGATCAGTGTGCAAAGAACGGAGCAGTTTCGCAAAGCGGCAAGCGCAATATTCGGCTGATCCTGCCGTACTGTAGCGGGTTGACAAGTGTGCATCACGTGGAAAGCTTATTAAAGGAGTGAAGTGAAGTCGAAGCATGTGACAAGAGCACTTCTCCGGCTTGACAAGACAACATCCTACATCGGCCACACATGTCGCCATACCGACAACACGCACATTCTTGAACCCGCGCACCGCCGTCTCGCGCGCCGTGCAAAGTCACATCACGTGATGATTGGTCTCGTAGCTTCCCCGCGTTTTGTTTCGTTGTTTGGGTGGCGCGCGCGTCATTTACACCTCACAACTGACTTGCCAATGATCTCATCGTGCGAGAAGCAAGAAGCTGCTGGAGCTCTCTCCCGCCATTTGTTTGGCCTGACCAACATACGTTTCTTCTCTCCTACATAAACATCTCCCCTTCAAATACCACTTTCCTCACTTCACCCTGTGCAATACCATCACAATCATCACCCATTACACAAGCATTGCCGCATCTCCCCAGCACTGCTCTTCATCATGAGATTCTCCCTGGCCACCCTGGCCACCGTCGCTTTGGCGACCCAGACTGCCACCGCTGACTGGCTCTCTGGCAAAGCCGGTAAGTCTTCATCAATGGCACGGCCGGTCTGGAGGTGATGGCGATTTTGCATCCAATGCAGCAAGTACATCCTCATCGAGCCGTGCCCAACAAAGCTTCATCACAAGTTAAACATGTCCTGACTGATGGCGAGGCCGTTTAGCTTACAACAAGTGGCATGAGACTGAGCTTGAGCGCTGGCTCTCCGACCACAACGTGCCATACCCTACCCCTGCCGACCGCAAGGACCTGTCCGACCTGGTTTCGAAGAACTGGGAGAATGTCGTCGCCAAGCCCTACAGCAACTGGAGTCCCAACCAGCTCTCGAACTACCTGACCTCCACCGGCAAAGAGGTCAAGAAGGGCACTGAGAAGAACACCGAGAGCCTCATCGCCCAGGTTCAGAACGCATGGCACGAGACTGCCGAGCAGGCCAACGAGGCCTACGGCAACAGCGCCAACTGGCTCTTCAACACGTAAATGTTCACCGCTATCCCTTCTCTTGATCACCAGCTAACAAAAACTAGCTGGACTGAGTCTCAGCTCAAGGCCTTCCTCGACTACCACGGCGTCCCCAACCCCCAGCCTCGCACTCGCGACTCGCTGCTCTCTACTGCTCGCTCCAACTACCAGTCCGTGGCAAACAAGGCCGGCGAGACCGCTGCCTACCCTGGCGCGTGGCTCTACGCTCAGTGGTCCGACTCCGATTTGAAGGCTTGGTGCGATGAGCGTGGTATCCCCGTTCCTCAGACCGGCAACCGCGACTCCCTCATCGCTACGATCCGTCGTCACTCTTACGTTGCTGCTCAGGAGGCCAACAGGAGGTACAACTCGGCCACCAAGCAGGCCGCTTCTGCACAGCAGAGCCTTTCCAACCAGCTTCTTGACAGCTGGTCTGACAGCCAGGTCAAGGAGTGGCTCGACAAGAACGGCATTCCCGTTCCCCAGGGTAGCAAGCGCAATGAGCTTACTGCTCTCGCTCGTAAGCACTCTGCCCGTCTTTCTGGCAACAACGTGCAGGATCAGGCTGCCAGCGCTTATGGTGCCGCTACCTCCTCCGCCGGCAACTACTACGCCCAGGCTACTGATGACTCCTACGCTGGTCTCCGCTACTACTACGACTACGCTCTGAACCAACTCGGCTTCGCTTCTCAGGAAGCCAAGGCCTCTCTTAGCTCTGCCTCTGTTCGCGCCAGCTCCAGCGCTGCATCCGCCTCGTCAATTGCTTCTGCCAGCGCTGTCTCTGCTTCCTCCTACGCTTCTTCGGTCGCCTCGGTTGCTTCTAAATCCGCTGCTAGCGCTTCCAGCTCTGCCAGCAAGGCTGGACAGAACGCTCCTGCCGCCGCCTCCAAGGCTGCCAGCGAGGTCTCTGCCAGTGCATCCGCCAGCGCCTCATCTGCCTCTTCCGTTGCATCTGTCAGCGCCGCCTCCAGCGCCTCTTCTGCTTCTTCTGTCGCGTCTGCCAGCGCCAGCTCTGCTTCCGCCCGCGCCAAGCAGGAGTTGTAAGCGATGCAACACTGATTGCTCAAATTGATGAAAACGGCTCAGATTGTTAGATGCAGTCTTTCCATGAAGCCAGAATCCAGTATCACCCAGCACTATGATCAAAGTGAACTCATCCCAGGGAAGGAGATGAGTCGCAGGAAAAAAGGAATATTTTACGACCATGATTGTACTCCTAGTCAAATTCTCTTGCTTAGCATAGCTTAGCTACGAGCCTAATTTTATGAAGACACGTCGCGCACTTCAATCACTCGTCCGTATCTATGCATGTTTGGCCATTCGTGAGTATTTGATCTTCAATGTATGTCCATTCCCTCATCGCACGCAGTATATCAACTTCGCTCCACTTCACTGGCTTAAACCAAGCCCACCGCCGCAAAGTCTCTGGCTTCCGATCTCAGACCGCCAACACTCTCCACAGCAACGCCAGCCATCAACCCGTTGAACTTCGCCTCCAACTCTCTCCCCTGGCTCAACAACTCAGCCGAAGACAACGGAGGCGTCGATGTCGGTGCAGGCGCCAATGCTACCCCGTCTGGTTCAGGCGTGTTCGACGGCCCGCATGGCTCTTCGTCCAGGGACATCTGCTTGAGCGTCGCGAGCGAGCGTGTCGGATCCTGCGAGCCATTCTGCGCAGGCGGCAATTTGAGAGCCAGTGGTGACGCTGCGGGGATTTGAGCGGAGTCATCTTCGTATTTGCTTGCTGCTGGGCTGTGGCCTGAGAAGAGTCGAGGGAGGCGGTTGTGGATTTGCTGAGTTCTCGAGACTAGGACTTGGGTCGCGCGGCGGCGGTGGTGACGGGCGTGGTCGGACATTGTCGCGCTCTACCGTGCGCAGGAATGTAAGTCTCTCGGTCGAGGTATAAGTGCGGCACTGATCCTCGCGATTCGCATAGGATCACATCGCCTCAATAGCCTCGGAGCGACCAGTCGTCAAGAGTCCTGCACTCGATGCTTCGCGAGTCGACACGAAATAGATTGATCCGTTCCACCATCATCGTCATCGTCAGCTACACCAGATTCGATGGCCTTGTCTCATTGTCCGAGGTCCAACTACGACCACGGTACCGTCAAAAGTGGGTGATCGCAAGCGGTAGGCTGACGTTGGCCGAACAATGGGTTGGACATGACCGTGGTGTGGCCCGCGTTCCTTTGTCAGAAGCAGCCACATTCCAGTGTAGTTCGTGAACCGAGAGCGCGGAAAGCTTGGCTGCAAGCGGACATGTGCTACAATCAGCGGCGTGCTGGAGAGGTATGACCGTCAACGTCGACTTGTAGGTGTCGAACACTCTGCAATGGACGGAAGCATTCGATAGACTGCACGTAGTGAATATGTGATTACCAACTAAGCAGAACTCGGAGGTGACCTTCCATACTTCCAGATTGTCCGAATATCAAGTGTTTCCAGAAAAGATCATACGCCAGAATGCATCGCTATTTCTTCTCAATCATTGTATGGGCGATAGCCACATCCGCTCTGACACCGGCAGGCGTACCAGCATGCGCTAAGCCAACAATCACCTCCGGCGTCCGAGGATCAGGATGCGCAACTGACGACTTCTCTTGCATTTGTGCCAGCGAGAATCTCAACTTCGCGCTCCAGAGTGCGAGCGACTTCTGCAACGATGATGACCAGGAAGCGCTCTACGAAGCTGTGTGGAAGACCTGCAGCGAGCACATTCTGGGTACTCGCGACGTGAATGAAGAAGATGACGCCGCAAGTCAGGACGAAGTCGAAGACGATACGCCTTCACCTACCATTGCCTCTGAAGGTACCGACATTGCCGCCTTGGGAGCTCCCGTGCTCGCCAGCACGCCCACAATCGCGTCCGAAGGTACCAATGGAGCAACTCTGGGAACTCCGGTCCCGGCCGAGCCTGCGAACACACCAACGGTCGCCACCGAAGGCACCGACCAAGCAACACTGGAAACACCAGTCCCAGCAAGCACACCCACAATCGCCCCCGAAGGCCCCAACGAAGCGACCCTCTCAACACCAACCATCATCGCCCCGCCCATGACTCCCCTTCCAACATCCGCAACCTCACTAGTCACCGACACTCGTGAGTTCTCCAACCCCATGTCCCTTGACAGCAGCAACGTGGTGACGACGCAGCAGGCGGACGACGACCCAAATGGCCTCATTTCCGCAACCACCACCTCGCCCGGCCCGGAAGATACCGCCCGGCTTTCCTCCAACGCCACAAGAAACACAAGCAGCCTGCGAGGCCAAGACCCATCCAGTATTACGGGCGAGGCGGTCAGTGAGGTTGCTGTTAGTGTTGGTGCGCTCGTTGTGGCGGTCGCAGGGCTGACGTGGGTGTTTGCGGAGTTTTGATGTTTGAGCGCGTGTTTCCTCTTGAAGGGTATCCGAAAGATGTAGCATGATTTGTGAGGCGCATGTCTTGAAATTTTGGTGAAGAAGGCTGGAACTCAGTATCCATGAGAGCGCTGACCATGTCAGCGAAGGGTATCCGTACGTTTTCTATGAAGATCGTGAAAGTCGATCGCCCCTGAAGGTACTGAATAAAATGATTACGGCGTTCGCCGTCGGAGATGCTGTTGTACACGTCCCAACCATACCAAGCGCCAAGCTGAACAGCATTCGACCAAATCCAAAAACATTACTTCTGGTCTCCCAACGCTCTCGCAGCGAGCACATACGCGAACAGTGCCGCGGCGACAACGTACCACTTGTTCTTTGACAGCCAGCTCTGCGGTGGTGCAATGCCTACAGCCCTCGTGGTAGAAGACTCGGGTCTGTTTGCTGCAGCAGCGGCCTCTTGTATTTGGACCTGCTGTTGCAGAACCAGGCTGTGGCCAGTCTGTGGGTCGATCTTCTCACTCTCCATCCATTTCCAATTCTCCTCATCTTCTTCCGGCCATTGCTCCTTGAATCTCTGTCCACCGTCACCCGCCTTGATAGCACCGAAACCAGTTCTGCCACCACTCTGCCGCGCCTGGAGTTCAGCCGGCTGGCTAGAAAGAGTTCTCTTTGTGCTGCCGCCGCCCGTGCTGTTCCACCATCTCGTCCTGCTGGCGAATGCCTTCCTCTCTGCCTCCGTCGCGCTCACGCTTCCTGTCGTCATCTCCTCGCTCGTCATGAAACTCAGCACTCCAAGTAAGATCGTGCTCACCTCCCAGGCCGGGTTAAAGCTCTTGGGGTGGAAGTCGCTAATACTAAGACACAAGCGCTCCGAGCATCGGAAGCGCCCACTAGGAGTGTGCATGCGAATGGCAGGTGGTGCGAAGGGGTAGTCTGGTGGGAAGACAAGCGTGCCCCAGTACTGGCCGTTCTCGTATGGTGTGCCGGGCGGGCCAGTGAGTATGTAGTGCCATTCCAGGATATTTGACTCTGAAGGGTGGGCGGTGATGTACTCCGGAGGCGAGCGCGAGAGGGTAGCGTATTCGCGAGTGAGGCGCTTGTGAGCGGCGCGCGTGGCCATGATGCGTTGCGCTCTTCCCGTAGATTTAAGTATCCAGAGGCAATGAGGTCGTTGTTTGTGATAGACAGGTGGCACAATTATTGTGATCTATGTTGGCGAGAGATCACAGGTGGCATCAACAATTACGAAGTCTGACCTTCAGATCGTCTTCAAACGGTCCCGCGGTATGAGGTCAGCATCAGGGTCCGCTGGCCTATGCTCCAAAGTTTACATGTGCTCTAGACTTCTGATGCCCTGTCTGTCCTAGGGTTTGGGGCTACCTTGAAAGGAATCAAATCAATGAACGGCAGCATCAGCAATCTGAGGTATATATCGATGAGGAAGATCGAAATGATCAGTCAGGGTGCGTACTATATGGCAAGATCTGTTGGAGAGAACAGAACCTTTACTACAATTAAACGAGAATTGTGACTTCATAGGTTCGAAATACATGTACCTAGGATTGTGCTCTGCTGTGAGCTTTGTCACAAGACGACGGTCGTTCTCTCAAAATACACATCTTCGAGACAAAGGTTGCTTGAGAGTACCACTTAGAGCTTACATTTCTACTGTAGCATCCTGCTCAAAGCTTGAACATGAGCTATACCTGGCATTCGATAGTAGCAGTCAGCGCCCTAGGCCTGGCCACTCTAGCAACCTTCATCAAGCACAAGCACAGCAGCTTAGAAGCAAAAGTGCATCGCCACAGCATATCAGCTCAGGAGCGATCAGAAGAGCGCAACAAAAACCACCTCGAATCCCTCCCGCATCCCCAGCTCAGCACCTCAAGCGCGCCATCGCTCTTACACGAGAAGTGCTCCATCCCCACCCCCAACTACACAATCTCGCAAGACTCGCCAAAGCACTTCACCCGTCTGCTGCGCCACAACATGTCCAGCTTCGCCCGTTGGCCTCAAGCCTGGATCTTCTGGCTGATGTTGCCGAAGCACCGCCAGACATTCTCGGCCTCTTACATCGAGTGTCTGAATTTCGTCGAAGGCGATCTCGTTTGCGGCGTGTACAGAGTCATTAAAGCCGAGCCTACATATATCGAACTGAGTATGGAAGTGCCGCCTCGTTTCGGTAGTGTGGCTGGTTTGTTGGTCATACGGCTTGACAACGATGCTCCGGACTCAGGCCTTCTCTTGGTCACCGAGACGCTCCAGTGGACGCCAGATGGGACTATCAGTGATTTGCCGTTGTCAAAGCCGCTGCCAAGGTTTGTGCACGAGATCGCATCCGCGTCTTTGTTGGTTTCTGGAGCAGAGTTCTTAGGGAGGTTGCATTAAATAAACGGTTCCTATACGAGACTACGGAGTGTGTGGAGCGCGAGCAGCCCGAGGAGCAGAACGATAGAGTCGGGTGAACGGCAAATAGTTACTCAGAGCTCTTGACATGAGTCGGGGCCGTAGAGACGATGCTTTTGCCTTCCCGTTTTGGGGATAGTCACGAAGGAAGTATGATTTGCTTGGTTGTTAGTCGATAGTGTATTGGGATCGTTCCTGCTCATGCTAGCCACAGCGCCTTCACCACTTGCCTATTTCCTCGTCTCTTCTTCCACTCACACGCAATCCAGATTGCGACAGAACCACCTCACAGGATCTCGTGAGCAGCTCTGTGCTCCCATCAATCATCCATTGATTTCAACCAGGAAATAACAACAATCGACAGTCCTAACAGCTCCCATGAGTCGCCCTCGCAAACGCAAACACGATATACTAGACACGCCGCCCGCTCAAGGCGACACACGCGACAAGATTACAGACTTCTTCCCCAACAGCCGTGCTCAGTCCTCGAACACGGCCTAGAAGGCTTTCAAAGAAGAGACCAACACACCGGGACCGGCATCTGACAGACAGCCGAGTCACAACAACACCCAAAGCACGAGATCGCTCGTCATTGGCAGCAAGGCATTCTTCTTCCGCCACCAGCTCAAACACACAGACGCGCAACTACCGCCAGCTTCTGGCATCAAAGTCGAGCCAGCAAGCTCGAATGACTGCAGCCCAGAGGCACCTAATCGCTCTGTCCACCAGGCTGCCGACGACCTCGACGGAGCAGAAGCCCGCATTTCCATCAAACGTGAAAAGTCCGATCAACTCAGCGGGCACGATGAGCTCGGCAGGCACGACGATCCCGGCGGGCACGACGTACTCAGCGGGCACAATGAGCCCGGCAGGCAAAGCAAGCGAGGTGGAACCCGCGAGCACACCGCACATGGGACAACTTACATCAAGCGCGAAGAGCATAACGGGTCTGAAGGGCATGCTGGCGAGCCTTTTGAGGAACTACCCAAGGTTGTCTCGCGTGGATGCGAGCTACCAGCTGCGTACGCAACGTCGGGAGTCACCTATACGCGTGCCGTCAACCCATACAATCGCCGTCACAGTTCAGTCATCTCAAAGACAACGCGCTCTTCCAAGCCATCAAAGACCTTCCCGTGTGGCAGTAGACGCAAGAGCTTACGCCTTGGTACAGGCCGATTGATGTGATCATTACATACCTCAGAGACGAAGAAGGTTTCGCGTTCAGGCGGCGCGATGACAGAGATGTGTCAAGGATCATGGGTGAACTCCTTGAGAGGATGAGTATGTGATCCCGTGAGAACCACGTTCGGGAATGTGCTGACACCACAACAGGCTACTCGTCTGTATACACGACATCCGTCCACACACTCCACACCAGATACACATCCACGAGCAATTCACTGGCCCGGAACTTGCTCGTCTTGAAGAATCATGTCCCTGTCAGAGAACATTTCGCCGTGCCGACTGGGGCCCAGATTTCTTTCATTACAGTTCGCAACCCGGGTCCGCTGACACGCGAGTACACTGTTATGACAACCCTACCACCTCTACCTGCCAAACACAGAGCTTCCAAGAAGTTCAAGACCTTCACGCCATGCATGATTGCGAAAAGTCGAATATTTCCATCACGCGGCTGGCAGGAAGCGATGGATCACAAAGACCTGGTCACGCCTGCGTATCCTGGACCCGACACTCAAGCCATGGAGCCCTGGCGAAACAATTGCGACAAACAATCCGCAAGTGCTGGACAAGGGCCACATCCTCAGACGTGACTGTTTCGGCAGTTTCTGGGCACGAAATTACATGACATCAACGGGTGGCATCCAAACAATTGAGACCTTTGACGTGTGGTGCCGAGAACACAATCGATTCGAACCGCTGAAGCTCGCTTCACAACTCCTGGGCTCCTCGACTTCGATGAATGGACCGGGGTCATGACGCACCTTCAAGAAGGTGCGCAGCGACGTGTTGACACCAACCGGAAGCCATGGGTGCGGTGCGGGTGTCAAGGCTGCCAAAGACAAAGACAGTGCGGCTTGTCACAGCCTGTTTTGCATGATATGGGAGCCACCGGCCGACAACAATAGCCGACAGCTTTGTCATGCCATCTTAATCGACGAGCCCGACGCAGATTGAAGCCGCTGCCATTTCCGGAGCAGAGTTCTTAGGAGGCTGCATTAATAGCCGGTTCCCTTACGATGTGACGGACTTGCGTGTGTGAAATACCGCATAGAGTCGAAAGCGCACTGCGAGGAACAAGTTGAGGAGAATGTGAATTCATTAAGTTTTATCATCTAGTATCGTGATGCAATCATTACAAAGAACAAAAGTGATCGTTTCGGCCAGAATAAGATGGCTAGCCAAGCATCAACTCCGCTTACCCATCTCGACGCCTTCAAGATCGTCCCAATCGTCGTCTGCGCTGCCAACCTTGCGTCCGATCAAGATGCCGACCGCGGTCAGACTCACCGCGACCAAGAACCAACTCTCGAACCATGACTCGACAAATTTGCCCTCCAGAGGCGCACCAAGCGCATCTGAGATGACGCCGCTGACTTCGGCGGGCAAGTTGCTGCGTAGTAGAAGAGCGGAGCTGATGACGTACGTGCCTGCGATCTGGGAGATGATGAGCGGCAGCGAGGTCTGCGCGTGGTGAAGCAGGTTTGGCGTGAAGCGTGCGAATAGTCGGAAGGTCTGAAGGACGGCGCTGAAAGATGCAAGCAGCATGATGCCGGACAAGAGGAAGGAGATCTGTCTGGACCAGGCTGCGCGATCGAGGTTGCTGTCCCAGTGGGTCGTGAGGAGAGCCAATACATTATTGATAGGATCGCTGTTGGCGAAGGTCGTGGAGGGCTGCCACCAGCGACGCAGAGAAGAGAGAGAAGTGGCACAGATTCGGTAAGCACAGTAGAGGGCAAATACTGTGTTGGCGAGAGAGAGCAGCTTGCCAGACTTTGTACGAGAGCGTTGCTGCTCTGTGAAGCGGGTGCGCAAGGTCGATAGAGAGGCCGCGAGCGTAAAGCGCATAGTCTCGAGTCCAGAAATCTCCAACTCGAGGGAACGCTGTTCTTGTGCTTCTGAGCTGCCACGGAAATTGCCTATCATTCGAGTCATGAAGCCTGATTCCTGTTGGGCAGGTGCAGGTTCAGCGATCTTGCGCTGCAGTGCTCTCAGTCGACTCTGCTTGACAGCAAGCATCTCTTCTGTAGCGTTAAGACCAGCCTCCTTCCGCGCGATATCGGTGTCACGGACAGGACGGTGCCGAACGCCGAAGGTCTGCCACAGGTTGGAGACAGCGGCGAATCCAGCCAGCGAGGCCATCAAAGAGATTCCAATAATACCAATCCGTTCCAAGCAAGCCTCAGTGAAGACGTGTCCATCATCCAAGTGCCCTCCGGTCTCAACATTGTGTAGCGAAGACAGCATCGACGCTTGCGGGATATACCAGAAGGCGATCAGCCACGCCGAGAACAGCGCAACCTCCATCCCCATCCGCATGAACGGCTTAATCGACCTCTTTGTCGACACATCCGCAGGACTTCCGAGCATCGTCTTCGCGAGTCCATGCAGCTCCAATGCAGGTGTTACCAGAATGCTCAAAACCAGCAGCGAGCTAAGCGTGACCTTCAGCGCCAGTGCTCGCGCAGCCGGATGCAGCGAGTCCGAGATCTCGCACAGCAGCAGTTCCACGAGAACCGCGGAAAGACCCATACTCGTCGCGAATACCACGGACGCCAATTTCTGCGAAGAAGGCCTCGTCAGGCGCCTACTTGCCGCGCCCTTTCCAGCTTCCCGATCTTTATGGTATTGCGGCAGCGCATCTTTCGCCGGTTTGACGTCGCCGCACAGTAACGGGAAGAGGCGGTGCCACGCCAGTAGTGCTGCGAGAAGCCATGTGACTATGAAAGGCAGCGAAGACCACAGCAGAATTGCCGGCGATGCAGGCTCCAGGACACGGCGCGCGAGGTAGGAAGGCGTGCAGGCGTCGCAATCGTCGTCTGTGGGGTACATTTTGGGCAGAGGGCCGGTGGGATACTACGAATGTGGGAGAAGGGACATTGGAGCGAGCACGGAGAAGTGCGCGAGTGTTCTATGAGGGAGGAGAAGGTGGCGGCATTCGCTTGCGACACGAAGGGACGGGATGTGGCAGCAGCAGGATGCGAGGTTTGAGGATTGACTTTCCCCAGTCCCACGGGCTAGCCGGCCGCCTTGCGTGGTGCCGAGTGGAACCCATGCGCACGCACTTGTGTCTTGCAGTCTACAGTACTCTACCAAGCTATCAAATACTTCCTTGTCAACTCCGTATTACGGATAGGCTATAAGCACTGCATCCGACTCTCTTCGTCTACCAAGTCGAAGAAGCCTCTTATGCAGACTCAAAAGCAATGAAACTCAAAGGTCTAAAGCACTTCCGACGTGACGTTTGATGACATCCGACGCGTGGTCCCTTGCAACGCGGCAACGGTGATGACACCCGTCAAAACGGCTGACGCGCCGTTACATTTCCTGAAGTCCCGGCTGGCCTTTTGCTTCGACTCCGACTCGAGATGACTGAAGATCACAAGCCGTAAGAACGCAGGGACCAGGACTTCGACGCTGCCAGAATGGCTCAAGAACATACACACAGTCCCTCAAACTGCGGCTGGCGATACCAGCATTCGGGTTACAACTCATTTATCTAGTTCGGGCGTTTGTGTCACAGGATGACTAGAGTCAATTGAGTCGGTTCCACAGAGATTTGGAAGGCTGCAATAATGAACTCCTCACTACAAATGTCTTCGACGACAAACCACCTGACTCTGAAAAATGCTCTCCATAGTAAGCACAGATATATATCTTCCATGCCGTGGCCGTCAACACCAGCATCGCCTCGATAATTGAACACAATGAGACACACAAGACCACAAGTATAAGTTTGAAACCATTACATTGACAATACTATGGATCTATTCAAAGAGAAGGGCTTTTCTAGCCGAAACGGACTACGAGACAAGGGAGAGAGTCGTTATCGCCACGTCTACCACGGAATCCTGAAGAAGCCACGAGACGAAGCCGTCGCAGTGGTCGAAGCATCGCGTTCCCTGTATCGAGAGTCAGCTTTTTGAAATTCCATCACTCGTACTTGACAGGGGCGGGCTCGCTCACAAAACTTACCCAAGCACCGGCGCCACCAACTCTTCAACCACCTCAGCTCCCTCATACGCAGCATCGGCGTTTTCGTCAACATCATCGTCATCCTCGAGGTCCTCGTCTTCAACCGATCTGGTGTAGATGGGTCCATCCTGAAGTCCATCAAGCGATGTGTCCGTTCCGTCTGGCAGATCATACTCTTCCTGATCCACGTCACGGGCCTCGAGTTCGCCTTCCCAAGCCTCTTCGTCCATGTCGTACTCGGGCACGTCGTCATCCACTTCGGCGCGAGCTTCGAGTCCCTGGTCTTCGCCGTCCTCAGAGAAGAATTCGCTAGCCTCTTGACGAGCATACAGCGCCTCATCGAACTCCGCCTCATCCTGGGCGTCGTCTTCAGCGTCACGCTTGGTGACGCCGATGCTCTCGAGCAGAGATCGGTGCTCCTCGCTGCGCAAATAGTTGTCGTAATCCTCGTCTTCTTCCTCGTTGAGGGAGCGAGCTTGGATGATTGGGTTTAGCTCCTCGTCTGCTTCGGTCTCATCGTAGCCTTGAAGAGAGTAGTCTATCGAGTCGGCAGTGCCGTCGCTACGGCGTTGGAGAACCTCGGGGTCGTAGCCGGTGAGATCAGGACTCTCGGGCTCTTCTTCTCCATCTTCCTCATCGTCAATAACGACACCTCGCGCTTCCAAAAGGCCCTCTAGGCTGGTATCAACTTCCAGGTCGCCAAAATCGGGCATAGGGTCATCCTCGAAATCCCGGGCGTACAGAATATCATCGGGATCGTTCTCGAACTCGTCTTCCTCATCCTCGACATCACGGGTGTGGCTGCCGTGCAACTTGTGAGAGCCGTGGTGCTTCTTCAGACCGCCATGCTTGTTGAAAGGCTTGGCGGTTGGAACGGCATTCTTGACGGCATCAGTCGCCGAGTTTGCGGCTGACTTGAGACTGGCGAACCAGGCAGGAGATTGGCCATTGTGCTTCCAGCCAGGCTCGGCCTCAGTGTCGCGAGCGACGTGCCAGGCGGCCGGATCGTGCTCCTGGCCGTAATGGTACGAAGGAGCAGCGCCACCGTGGGCTTGTTCCCAGACAGCTGTTCTGGCTGCTTCGGCTTCGGCATCGCGCTCGAAGACTTCGTCATCAACGGAATCTTCGGAGGCTTCGTCGGAAGAGTAGGGCGTGGGGATCTGCTTTGCGACGGCCGCCGAAGCGAGCGTGGCCAAAGCGACAGTGCAGACGACATTGCGGAAATACATGTTGGATTAGTACGCTTGTTACGCGTGTGAGGATGGATGTTTGGGCAGTATTGACAGCAAGAGATATGAAGGGACAGGAGGAACAAGGAACAATAGTTGAGGAATATGCCTACTTGTCATCTTCTCAATAGCGAACACGGCCGGCAAGAGCAGCTTTGGCATCGACCGCCGAAAACGGACAATGAAACTTGGGCGTGCTGAAAGCGTTCGCGCGGGCGTGGATGAGTCCGCAGTTCAAGAACAAAGGCATAGACGGGTATTCGCGCGAGGCGCCGTACCGGATAGAGCATTGCATTGTCGTGATTCTTGGTATCGTTCATAGTTGCCTTTTAATCATCTTGAGCAAGGGCGTAGCAATAATTTTGGCGAGTCCTGGAAATGCAAAACACAGGCTGTTGTCAGCATCAGTTATTCGTGATGTAGCATCGCTCGTAAGCGGCGGTTACGAGCCATTTCGACATTGGTTAATATATCGCAATATCTGTAGAAAGCTCCAACTTGGAATTCCAATGCCTGAAGCACCTTTCACAACGAGGTGACAACTGAGCGTCGTTCATTCCGTGGAGTGCCAAGCTCGTGGTATGGAATGCAACTTGAGAATCGCAGAGGTTGGGTCAGCGATCTGCAGTGTGAACCCCTGATCCGTGCATTGAAAGTGATGTCAGCAATCAATTCCCCGAACAACGAAAGAACTGTTTTCTGGGCATCCTCTTAGCAGTTGCCATGACACGTGGGCACCGATAGTGCAGCTGACTCCAGATGGTCACACTTGGAGTTGGAAACATTCAATCTCGATCCAATGGCTGGAAGATTTCGAGCGATCGGCTGACTGCATCATTTTGAGGCTCCGGGGATGCTCCAGACAGCCTGCGCTAGACTGTGGAGAAAGTGCTGCCGATCAGAAGGAAAGCTCCTTGTCAGCTAGGTGACGGAATATAGTATTTCTTGTCGCCACTGGGAAGTGCGAATGTAGAAGGTGATGAGATGCTGACACGGCCATCTTGCGGTCTGCACAAAGGGCAAGGGTTCAGCATATATAGCCGGCAACACGCACACGCACTCTCACACCACACAATATCGAAGCATGACGTTGGACTCCACGAGAGCCGCGTGTAGCGCCGTGACTCGCGGTGCATTATTTAAACTTCTCGAGCTTCGGAAGAGCAACCGCGCCACTTCGAGACAGATTGCGAGGGAGTTTTGATTGGTCGCCTGGTTCGCTGGCTCTCGTGGTGCTTTTCGAGTACCGGCGTGCTCCGGCACACTACTGTCGGCCTAGCTGGGACAAGCTTGGTGGGCACTCTGTCAATAATTGCGGATAAATAACACGAGCGCATAAGAAAAGAGAGGAGGCGGATGGAGGTGTTGCCATCTCAACGCCATGTCAGCCATGCTAGCACATGATTGTTGGTGATACACAAAGGTGTTGCCCTCGTGCAAACGGCTGGCAGGGTGTGCGACTTCAGGCGGTAGGCAGCAGACGGCAGGCGAGCAAACGAGTGATGGGGAGGTCGACAGGTAAGAAATAAGGTGCGGTATCGGCAGGGTGTGTAGATAGTGTTTGGCGGTGGGTGTTGTGTTGTGCATCGGGGATGGTCAAAATAGGTGCAGGCTGGCTGGCGAGGGCGGGCAGGCCATGACGAAGCTCGAGCTAGCTAGGCAGCTGCCACTCTTTTCTCGCCGCCGTCCAGGCAGGACACGGCAGGCACACGGCGAGCTCTCGCAAAGACTCTTACCCGATCCTCTCCAAACTACACTACATTCACGCCATAACGATTCTCTCTCTCTCTCTCTCTC
>LJJI01000084.1:0-30130 GCA_001553865.1 Cladosporium sp. BSL10
CCCCCCCAGAGGTCTGCGGGAATGTTTCGAAACCGTGGCGATCTGGATGCCAGTCAGCAGATATAGCAGGCCCCGGGTGGCCTGCTAAAAGAAGTGGGAAGACTCACCTCTTGCGTAAACCTTCGGAAACCATATTCAAAAGTCATATTCACAGACCGCGCGAACATACAGTGGTTGTCCGGCCAGTGTATGCCTGCACCCGACAGTTCTCAGAAGAACCCCGAGTTGATTTGCAGCCACGAGTCTCAACCCTTTGTGTCGAATGCGTATGTTTCCACGCGGTTCCCCGAATGAGGCTCATTTGCCCCGCTACATGGACGACAAGCGACTTCGAGGAGAAGTTCGAAGATACAGTATGTATACTTCACTCGTGTCTGCGCAGGAGACGAAGACGCCATTCGAAGTGATATGCTGTGACAGCCTTTTCGACGAAAACCCGTCTTCATCCGGATCTGCTGACGAATATACTGTTGAAGATAATACTCACAAGTCATACCCACAGACCACGCTAACATACAGTGGGTTGTAGACCAGTGTATGCCTGCACTCGTCGTTTCTCGGAAGAACGCCGATTCACAACCACGAGCCTCAACCCTTCATGTCGGATGCGTATGTTTCCACTCGGTTCCCCGAATGAGGCACTCCCGCCCCTTACCATGTTACTGGCAAATGGCGGTGCACGGGCGCGACACCGCACTAGCCTCGACGTGGACGACAAGCGACTTTTCGAGGGGAGTTTGAAGATACGACATGCGCACTTCACTCGCGTCTGCGCAGGGGTGGAAGCCGCCTCTCGAAGTGGAATGCTGTGACAGCTGTTTCGACGAGAACCCGACCTCAACCGGATCTGCTGACGGATACGACTGATCGTACTTCTGGCTGGCGTCAGTGGCAGTACACAGGAGTTGGTTGCTCGGAGCATTGTACCTACTTACCTCGGAAGTGACTGCTGGAATGTGCCATTCTCCACAGACCGTACTGGCATGCCGTGACAGAAGTGCCCAGGGCTTGCGTGCGTGCAGGCATGAGCCTCTGAACCCCTTTGTGTCGTAAGGCGTATGTTGTCCGCGCATCACTGCTTGGAGCCTTCGCTTGCGCGCAGGAACTCTGGAACGGACACCATCGACGTCGAGAGGAGTCCGGACTCGCGGTCCACTCAAGGCTGCCCAGGGAGCAGAGTCAAGGCCCGATTAAGGTCGCTGAAATAGTCCTTCATAAGGATATCAACTCCGCCCAAGGTCTACGGGTGGCGGCCGACAAGAAAACTGCCGTGGAGGGAAAAGGTGGGAGGTAAGAAGGTAAAGATGAGGAGGAGCGCTTTGCAAAAGATGCGGTGCATTGGTGCGTGCGAGAAAGAGTGTCGCAGTCGTGGCTTTTGGTTTGTTCGCGCACTGGTGACTTCGCGCTGCCAAGGCTTTAGGCAGCAGCTTTCGCGAAGGAAGTGAATGAAGAATGCGTCGAGTTGCGTCAGAGGAGAGCTTCCCCTCCAATCAGCTGCTCTCCTAGCACTGGTCTGGCGCGATGCGACACGACACCGAGTCCTCCGACCCCATCTTCGCCCACACGTCTTGCCAAAGTTCCTGCGACGTCCACACCGCCGCGCTCAACAATGGCTCCACCCTCTTCAGACATGAAGCCTCCACTATCCAAGGAGCATGGTGATACTGGTGGCAGCTTTCAGCAGGAGCACTCACAGACGGTGGCGCCAGATTTTCCGGCCACAATGCCGGCAGCTCGCGACATTGCCGATGATACTGGCGCAACTACCAAGAAGCATCTTCCGCATGCCGATCAGCAAACTTCCAAGGCAAAGCAGTCGCTCATTCTGGAGACGCCTGATGATATCGCCTCCATAACAGATCAGAAGCAACTGTCTATCTCCACATCCGTTTCTTCGGAAAACCACTCCCGTTTTCCTGACAAAGCCACCGATGGCGCCCTCTCCTGACCCGGACAGTTCGCGCAGTCAAGATCTGGTCTCCTCGGCGAACGAACTCGACTCTCTGGACGATTCCGCTGGTACTAGGTTTTTGCCAGAGGTGACATCGCATGATGGCCTGTCTACCTCCTTGGGAAAGACGCCTCTCGTCTCCAACAACGCAAACGAGATCAGCTCAACCAACGGGGACTATGCACATGGCAGCAACGCAGCCTCACTGGGAGACAATTCGCAGGCTGATGGAGAATCAGACGGCATCGCCACTTCCAGACCGCTCAAGAGGAAGATCGCAACACCTTCGACCGATGGAAAGCTACCAATCGCCCCAGACATGCAGCAGAGCAGCAAGAAAGCGAAATCCAGTACCGACTCAACCTCTCTGACTACGACCCAGAGCGCCGCGATCGGGCCCGGATCTGCGGTAAGCATTTCCAGGCCCACAACAAGCACAGCAGGAACTTATGGCAACGATTTGGCGGTGCCAACAGCATCTACCCACACGCAGACTCCGACGATCGTGCCGAGCGTAGCAACAGTCCAGACACATGTCAGTCAGATCTCGGCAATCGACCATGCCATCAACCATTGTCGCCAACTTTGCGGGCAAACTGCAGCCCTTTGGATCGACACAACGCCACACGCAAGTGAGCTCCAACCGAAGATGGGGAAGCGCACAAACTCGTTGGGAATAGAAAGACCTATGAAGTTACTGAACTTGACGATTTTGAGTCTCAGCATTAGAAAGGTGGAGAAGTTGAAAGAAGCCAAGGTGTGCATATGGCTTGCATCTAATGATGTGCTCCCGACACTTGACCAGTTCAGGCGCCAGTGCATGGAGAACCAACACATACGCCCACTCTTGGCAAGCGCCCTGGACCTTCTGAACTCGCCATGGGAGCAAGAAGCGGAAATCATTGCCAGCTGTGCCAAATATTACCATGAAATTCGGTTAGGCACCGTCAAGTTCAATCATCCACACCAGAGAGCAATGATGTACTGCGCCAAGTATGTCAGGCGTCTTGCGCGAAAGTCGAGGCCGACTATCATGTACTACACTGATGAGTGCGCGATCCCGGAAAGCGATCGATTCCTCCTCGAGCTTTGCGCACGAGCATTGCTTACAGCGTACTTTGACTACCACAGCAACACGAATGGCGTCTTCCGCACTCTGTTCGCGAGCGTATTTGTCAACTCTATGACTTGGCAGGGACGCAAATCTCGTGAAGCAACTCTTGGCATCAAAGGTGCAGTCACAGATACCGAATATCGGACACCGTCTCTGGCGATACGCAGAGCAGCTGGCGCTTTTGGTCGAGCCATGAAGTTCAGAATGATGAAGAAGACCAATAACACGGATGAGCAATTGCTTGTCACCGAACCAGAAAAGAAGATGGCCAATCGTTTTACAAAGGATCTTAAGACCTTCGAGACAGAGGCATCATCATACCCAGGCCTGTTACTGGCCGTTAACGCTGGCCCTGTCGTCGCTGTGTCACCTGAATCTGACATACTCCCGAATCGCATTGTAGACCACAAGTCTGCGTGCACACTAGGATCCAAACATACTACGACCCCATCTCCAGCCGTCCAGGATACCTTCGCCAGAGACAAAGACACTGGTCGTATTGTGCCTTCCCCCAAAGTGTCAGCCGCTTCCAACAACGCAGACACTTGGACCGACTTCGAACAGCTCGTCTTCTTCACGTGGTTCAAAGACGTGCATGCAGGCCCAGCAGTGACGTCACTGGATGGCGTGCCACTTACCGCTGCGGCGGCGTCGTTGATGAAGTGGGCGGCTATTGCGGAAGTCCTTCCTGGCCGTGGCATCGCCGACTGCATCGAACACTACCACCAGAACATCGAAATCTTGCGTTATGCTCAGATTTGAGCGATCTTGCATTTGCGTGAAAGCCTGCCAATCAGGAATTCGGCCGGCCATTGTATGGCGCCAATTGTTCGTTTCAGTTGAAGGGAGTAGCGTGGACTCCACCGAAAAGCTCGATGGAGCGCACTGACGGCGATGAGGGCGGAACGTGCTGTGTACATGAGTGTGCGCTTTGCTATACTTCAATTAGATCCTCGTCAATGAATGTTTACACGAGATTTCCAGTGATGTCAAGTGAGCTGTGAAACCGTTGTCCGCAAAAGTCGCCTGTAGCTTTTTTGTGGAAGATCTGATCAGGCGGCCAAATGTTGCACGTAAGCCGATTGGCGGGACTTGCTTCAGAGGTATATGTAGACTTCGATTTCATGCCGCAAATAGGCATTGGTAATGTAATTTTGCCGCTTCCACAGCATGACGCCGATAAAAAGTTTGCAAGCATCCAATGGTGAAAGATTATCAGAGACAGCGTCAAAGGGAGAAGATACTTAGATACGTGCGGACAGCAGGCATGTTTCCAGAAGACGACATCAAGAAGCGCACCAAGTGGTGAGTGCGCAGGATTCCGAGGGACTAATCGGAGATATGAAGATGACCGCGTTCCACAAAAAGTCAACCATGTGAGAACATTCTGCTGGCGCGAAAGAAATGCCAATGTGTGTGATGATATCGACTTTCTCTATATATTAACCACGCATCTCTCCTTTAATGGCTCTTTGCAAACAGCCAAGCTTGCCGTGATCTTGGTGACCAAACTACAGCCACTCCGACTTGCGACCGCCAGGGAACTTGGCCTTGCGGCCGGTGTACTTGACCGTGAAAATGCCGCGCTCGATAGAGTTGACGAGGATGTTCTTAGACTTGAAGTAAGGGTAGTTGCTCCATGTACCAAGGAACTCGATAGCCTGTGAACACTGTCAGAATTGTGTCTCCGGAAAGATGCAGCTGCTGTGATACTTACGCCATCGTCTTCAGGGTGGACGTCGAAGAAGCCAGTCTCCTCAATGCTGTGGCCAGCGGGATCTTGAGGAAGGCCGGAGACATCGATGATGCGAAGACCAGATGCGTAGTTGGACTGGTAGGAGAGACCGTCAAGAGTCTGTGGAGTTGTCAGTGTTTGCTTTCATGGAGAACCAGGTATTGGCAACGCACGTATTGGTTGTGATCAATAGACTGCTCGGGAGATTGGTAGAAGCCAGTGTTGACGGGAGCCTCAAGGTTGCTGATGTCGAAGATGTAGGTCGTCGTGTGGTTGACGAGACCGCCGAGCTCTCCTGCAGGAGGGCCGGCCTGATTGAGCTCATCAAGCTCATCATCAAGGAGGAGGGTGGTCATAGCCTCGTCGACGATCCAGCCTTGGTGAGAGTATGCGTTGCCGACGTATGGGGTAGAGCTGATGATGGAGGGCTTCTTCTTGTCGGTGGTATCGTAGACAGTCAAGGTGTCTTCGTTATAACCGAAGCAGATCTCCTTACCAACGTACTTCGTATGAGGGCCCTTGTAGATAACACACTCTGCGTCATGAACATAGCCATCGAGACCTATGAAGCGAAGAACTTAAGTCAGCACACTGTTTCAGATACCACGTTGGGCCGATTAATCGCATTCGTACCAATACAGCCAGGGGAGGTTGGCTTGCTTGGGTCTGACACGTTGACCATGAAGAGACCGCCAGCACATTTGGTGTTACGAGAGTTAGCGCCACTGCGGCCACCGACAGCGTAGATCATGTCGACCTCGGGGTGAGCGACGATGTTGTGGGAAGCACCAAAGCCGTCGAAGTGGGCAGTCAAATCCCTATCGTTGTCGAAAATGACAGGGTGCTTGGGATCGATGTCGAGAAGGTTCTTCAAGTCGAAGATTTGAAGTCCGTGGTTGTCAGCCTCGGAGCCGATGTAGACGTGGTCTTTGATGACCTTCATGTCTCTCCAGCTGACGATGCCAGTGTATGTGTCCAGACGGCCAAGGTATGTGAGTTTGCCCTTCTTGCCGACTTCCACGAATGCAACACCATCGGTGTGGCCAACAATACCGAACTCGCGGCCTTCCTTAGAAGTCCATCCCCAAACGTCGTTGCCCCGTTTTCCGGTGGCGCCCAGGTCTTCGTGAGAAATGAAGTCCAGAAGGTCGACATTCTTGCAAGGGTACTCGCCAGCAAAGCCTTTCTTGCACTTTGCGGCGGTCGCAGCCTTCTTGTACTTCTTGTTACCATCGAAGGCACCGCGTGCAGCAGCCTTCTCCCAAGACTTCAGCTTGAGCTCCATCATATCCTCCATAGTTGCTGCAGCAGCCACGGCAGTGGCGCTGAGCAGGCCAGCAGCGAGGGCAGCGGTGAACTTCATGATTCAGTTTATGCGTGAAAAAGGCAAAGGGATACCACACAACTTTCGCGGTCTCGCTGGACGTTCGTTGCGAGCCATCTTATATAGTGAATGGGCATACCACTGGTGCTTCTTGGGTGACATTGCAGCACCACGCTTAGAGTCTTGGAAAGCAATGCTGCAAGTCACTTATCTCTTGGAACCTGCAGAGCTCATATAGGCTACTTTAGGGCCTTCCTAAAGCAACATGGCGGCCGGGTGCAAGTGTCAAAGGAAAGGTTCCCCTTGGCCGGAGACGTGATCAAGAAACAGGTGAACATAGCGGAAGTCGGCTTCCCTGAACAAATCAGGCCTGAATGCACGGCCGATCTCCGCCTCGCCTCCACTTATAGCACGCGTGACAAGACTTGAGGCTCTCCACCAAGCCTACGCCACCGACGCGGGGAGTGGCTGAATGGATTGTATGGCTCAGTATAGTTTACGCCTTCGAGATTGTGGTATTGGCAGCTTGGCGGCCAAGCTATACTTCATTTTCACCTTCCCGCAAAAGGCAGGTTACAATAAGCACAGTCGAATGATTGATCATTTGCTCGCAGCACGCTCCACTATGTAAATTGTATGTCCAAACTCAACCAAGGCATCGTTGAGGAAGAGCACCGCTGGCAGGCCGAGGTAGCTGGCGATGCAAATCGAACCATGTGTATGTGTAGTGACATTTTGCGATACACATCGAACGCCTTTTCGATGGCCAGTAACATCAAGGTCGCTATGCCGTTCGTCTACTGTATTCAGGACCACGAACACAGAGGTCTGGCGCAAGATCAATGGAAAGCAGCACGGTGCGCTACTTTGATCCTCTTGGGTGACCAGTCTGCTAGTGTTGATTGCGGCATATGCTGCACAGAACGCGCCTTAACTCAATATTATCAAGACCAGGTGGCCACACTAACTCGAAAAGGGATGTCACTATAACAAAGTACCTCGATGGTCAATCTGAATCATACTGCGCAACCGGCCGCGTTCGCAATAGCTTGACGATGCGACTCCCGCGGGTGTTGACTGTTATCTGTCGAGGCCGTGCTCAACCATGGCGACGCCACGCTCGTCAGCTCGCGCGAGCCTTGATACCGAGCCACTTTACCCTAGTCCGACGACAAGGGTCATATGCGTTTGACACTGGTCTTGGCCCGTTGTACATCAGCGATCCGGACATGTGCTGCTGAACAGTGAAGCAGTATCATCTTCTTGTACCATGTCGCGATGCTCTCACCAGGAGGCGAGTATTGGTGGGAATTTTGTCCAGCGAACTCAAAGGTAGTCCAAATGTTGATATCCTGTGCTTGTAACAAACCTTTGGATCGAATTTAGAAGGCGTCGACAGCGAGAGAAAACGCTGCGATGGTCCTGGGGGACCTTGCCAGGCAGTGTTCCACAGTCAGGCTTTACAGACAACTCCTTTGACTGCCAGTGTTGACAGTATCGACGATGATGCACTCACCAATGGTTGCGTCTGAAGTCGAAGATGATAGACATTGTAGGATCAAGGTTGAATTCAAGGTTGTATACTTGCTCAAAAATTCCCACAGATCTCCAAGCCTGCGGCCTGTGCTCGGTCAAGCATCTCATCACGTCGCGTAACCAGCTCCATCTTTTGCACCCACACCCACACGACGCGCCGTCGTTACCACGGCCACCCATCGACGAATTTGGTCCAAGTACCTTGTAGATGCAAGATCTGACGATATTAGCCTTATCATTGATTACGCGAGCTATTCTCGGTTACCCGCACATCCCTCTGCTAGTAGCTTTTCCAGGACTAGAAGCTCGCGTGGACTGGATCCTCCTAACGGTGCCGAAATCACCTTCGGTACGGATTTTCGTTCATCGGATGATGATACAGCATCAGATGGTCCCTTTGGTGATTCAGATGATTCCGTCGACGAGGGTGACATCCAAACACTCGCTCTCGAGCAGTTCGTCCGCGAATACGACACGCCCATTGCTCTACCGCAACCTCCACCGGATTGTCGGGTTACTGCTCTAGACCTCTTGCGCTTGCGCACACGTGGCCTCTTGAATGACTCCATCATCACCGCCGCCCTCGAGACCATCTGCTCTCGATTGCCAGGCACCGCGACATACCCCGTCCTCAGCAGAAATGTGTCAGCAAACATATGCAGACAGTTGATCTCTGCCACTCGTGCAGGAAAACAGCGAGTCGTTCTCGCGATCAACCACGCATTCCATTGGATTGGGATATTTATTGACATCACGGCGTCCAAATACCACGTTTACAATTCACTTGGGCGTGATCATGTCGGTGCTACACACGCCTATGGCGTCATGACGTCCGCCTTCCAGCATGCACATGATCTCGATTGTGAGTAGAACTTCCAATCGGAGTATCTTGAGCTCCGCATCGAGCAGCAACAAGACAACGCGTGGGACTGCGGTGTGTTTCTCATCGCTGCCGCTTCTGCGTGGCTGCTCCTAGAGGATCTGCCTCTGCAGCGTCAGATGGACGCTTGTCACGCATTCTGGATGCACACCTTCGCATCAAATTACGGGACCTGGAAGAAGACGCTCCAGTCACCGGGTCAGGCTCAGGCTCAGGCTCAGGCTCCAATGGTGCCCACACTCGCATCATTTGCTACTGCACCACCCTTTCCGGCAATGACACCCGTCGCTCAGGCGCCCACTCCTCTCCCGCATCCGAACAACAACGTTGCGCCTCTAACGCGCAATGCAGTCTCCAATCCCACAAGCGTCGAGGATAGACCCATTTTCACCCACGTCCGAAGGAGTGTTCCGATGACATCGGCAAACAACAAGCGCACAATGGGCGTCAGTGACGACCGTCATCCTGTAAAGAAGAGCAAGGCCACACACACAAACACACCTAAGTGAACTGCGACGAGAAAAACGCCACGCCTTCCTGCCCATGCACGACACCGCTCATTCCCATCAGGAGAATCAAGGCCCTGCCACTTCCCATGAAAGTCAAACCCACACCACCAAACAACCGGGCCGTCCAACACCCAGCGTCGAGAAAGAAGAAGAAGGGGAGGGGGGGATTCTCAGTGGCGCTGCCCCTACTCGCGCTAGCAACACCACTCAGCCTCATGCTGACAAGAGCGTTGACACCAAAGCTCTTCACTCCGATGTGGTTCTAAATCCAGCCTCGAGCCATCCAGCACCTGCTCTGCGACGGTAGCCCCGAGATCACGTCGCGGGCTGCTTTCGGTGTGTGCGCTTTAAGCTTCGCTGCAACAAACAGAGACCATGTTCAGAATGCGCAAAAGCATCACCAGATTCTCGTTGCACCTAGCCTGACGACACCTACAACCATCTCGCTCGAGGCTTGCAGCGATATGGAGCAAAGTGCTTCCGTTGCACAGAGACGGGCTCTCATTGTGACCACGGGACACCCTGTCAATCATGCCTGTACACAAGCCAAGAGTGTACTTATCCGATCGGTGCGGGCAAACATGGAACCAAGCACCGCAACAGCAGCGGTATTGTGCCTCCTGGGACTCTTGGTCTCAGCGAGGGCGTTGATGTGTCCCAGCGCCCTGTCCGGTCCGTGTCCCGGCAAAGTCACGCCATTCCCGCCACCGCGCCGTCGCCAGCACCGCCGGCATCCATCGACGAATTTGGATCCGGACCCCTCGGAGACGCAGATTTTGATGGTATCGGGGTTGCCACTGATGGGGCAAGCCGCTCTGTTGTCAGCAGCGTTCCCAGGACCCGACCTCGGCTGAATTCTCTCGACAGCGAATCCACGTCCGGTTCGGATTTTCATTCGTCTGATGACAATCTCGCATCAGATAAATCCGCTGGTACCGCAATTGTTCTGCGCGGCGCATATGATCCTGTCCCAGTTGATACCTCTCGAGGGCCTCTGCTCAGACCAACTCCTCAGGCTCAACTTCAGCAGGACGATGATACAATGGAGTGTCCATGCAATCCCTATCTGCATGTACCATGCCTGCATCGACTCATGGTACCCAAGACCAAAAAGAGTTGACGTTGATCCGGCGCCATGTCCACGCGTACCATCCCACGCTCTATATGAAGCCAGGGCGTCTTGCATGTGGATGCATAGAGAAACTCCGTTCCGACACACGCTCGGCTCACGACAGTCGATTCAACCTTTATTGTCGACAGCCATCCTGTGTGGCGTTTCTCTTGCCCAGGGTAGATGGCTACAGCAGCAAATTGGACTTTTCTTGGTATCCCGGTAAAGGTCGACGCCCAAACGCCTTCACGTCCCCGCCCCCATGGATAGATGAGCACATCTCCTGGAGTTTCTTATATCGCAGCAGTGGCAGCCCTAACGCTTTGTCTGCTCTCATGAAAACAGATATCGACGTGGATTTCTTGACCAAACAACAACGTATCGATTTTTCAGAGATACTTGATATTGACGACAACAGCCCCATCTGTCACACCTGGAGTTACACATCACACATTTTCCCAGGCACTCCAGACGAGAGCCCTGATGACCTCCGATACGCCAAACTCAGACCGCGTGACTTGCAGCGAGCCCGAAAAGAAACTCGACGCTTCGATGAATTGACTGACGGTCTCCCTCCGGGTCCAGTTGGCATCATTGGCCGCGGAATAGATGTCATCGGCACTGATATCAACCGTCTGCTCAAATGGAAAGACACGCAACATCCCAATCGGTCCATGCGATTCATCCTTGCAGTCAAGGCTGTCGAGTTTCAACCAGAAGATTGGGTTGATCTCATACACGGCTGGTTACCATCTCGTGACCTTCTCGTCTGAAGAGCTAGCCGATCGCACCTCCCCGAAGACGCAATCGCTGCAACGGGTGTGGACAAGGAAGAGTCGAGCAAAGAGACGCTCAGATGGCAGCGGCATCAAATCGAAGCGGAATTGACATACCGGCGTGAATACACCACGACTTGCAAGCATGAGACAATGTCCTCAATCTCCGTATCTTCATGGCTTACAATCTAATGCACGGTGCATGCAAGCTTTATTGTCCTTATCATTCAATCTTCTTTGCCCATGTAGCTGTTGGTACGTATGGTAATGCAAATCGTTAAAATTCGGTCACCTCCGTGACATACATTCAATCTCCTCCAGAGTTTGCAGTCATTCTCCTCCAGAGTTTGCCGGCTTGGTTACGCATACCCTCTCACGGGTGGTACTTTACAAGAGGTTTTCACCTCGAGGCGCGCCCTCTCACAAGGCGGCATTCGCCAGCCCTCTCCAAGGGCGTTAACAATTGCGCGCATCTCTCCTCCAAGGTCTGCAAGCTTAGTTGCGCCCTTCCACGGGTGACACTTTGCACAGGTTCCCGCCTCAAGGCGAGCCCTCTCCAAGGGTGTTGTTGCGTGAATGCTCTTACAGGGTTTGGATTGCTGTTGGATCGTATCCTCCCACGGATTATTGACACATCGCATGAAAACCTCTCCCTCGAGGTGAGCCCTCTCCAAGTGTGTTTGTTGCATTCAAGTCTTCGCTTTTTCTCATGCGGTAGTAGTGTTGTTCTCAAACATCTACAGACAACGCTCCTACAGCGGTGGCACAATGAACCATAATCATCACTTGAAGCATATCGCGCTCGCGTGTCCTAGTGCGACCTCAAGTGCGATTTTGCAGCTGCTGAACATTCTGATACCTTTCAAAGTCTCGGGGGCGCGTCTTGTCATAATTCCTATGAGCGCTCGTTCGATCACCCAATGCCTCACTCAAACCTGGCCTGGTTGTTTCTCTTCAACTTCTCCAGCTGCAACACGACATCGCCTGCGGTGAGACGCTCCTCTGGAGACTCTACCAGCACACCGCGAACGATGCTGCATAACCCGGCGGCCACTGGGTCACCACCCTTTTCGTTCACTCCCTCCAGATATACTAGTCTCTCCCACGTATCCCTTAGCAAAGATTCCGTAACCCCTTCGACACCGCTTACTGCGGCTTTGAGTTGATCGCCCATCGGGTTCTCAACGAGGAGCTCCATCGATGCCCATCCAATGGCGTATACATCGGCCTTGCGACGGTGGTTTGCTCCAAGGACGGCGAGGTCCCCTTTGCGCAGTTGGTTCAAGACCTCAGGTGCACCATATGCAAGTGCGCCAGCACTAGGATCATCTTTATTGCTATCTCTGATAGCCAAGCCAAGATCTAAGATTGTTCCTTGACCCCCTTCACGTTCGGAGTAACCGAGGTTGTCTGGCTTAATGTCACAATGCAGAAGACCTCTTGCATGCAAGTTCTCGAGTCCGCGGAAGAAGTCGATGATGATCTTCCAGAGGATGCTCGATGGAATCGCCTTGTGACCGTTCGATTTCCTCACTATGTAGCCCTGAACAGTTTCATCACAGTGTGGCTTTTTGATCAACACTTTCTCCTTGCCACTTTGGAAGATGTTCCCCCTTTTCACACGCGCACCTCTGCGAAGTGGACTACACAGTCGTGGTAGCCCTGGAATGTTAATCCAAGGTTGTATACTTGCTTACAAAATCCCACAGATCTCCAAGCCTGCGGTCTGTATTCAGTTAAGCATCCCACATCGCGTTACCAACTCCACCTTATGCACCATATGCCAATGTCATCGGTACACGACTGATACAGTATTTGGACCATCATCAAAATTGACTACTGTCGTATCTGAAACTCGCTTCCTAAACTTAAAGCCATGATTCGACGACATCCTCGAAGTGCACACCAAAGAGCCAGCTCAAGTCCATCTTTCTCTCGACCAACGCCTGCTGGGCCGGAGTTCTTTCAGCAAGAGGGGTTCTCTTCGCTTCGATCATCCCGTTCAGCTCGAACACCCCCTTGACTCGATCAAACCTCCACTGTTGCCATTTTTGCAAACGCCTAAAAAGTGCTTCAGCTCCAATCGCATCCTTGCGCAATGTCTTGGGGGTCAGAGAGAGCGTGTATACGTCCTCGAAACACTGGTTAAGACCTTGGCCCGCCGAAGGAGGAATGGCATGAGCAGAGTCTCCGACCAGTATGATCCTTCCCTTACCGTCAGCACTGATCCAGAAAAGAAGATTCGGTATGAGGTAGAACGGCCACAGGTTGATCGTGTCGCGCGGAATGGACCTGACCACGTCTCGCACGATCTGTGGAAAGTCTAGCGTATCTGGAGCAAGAAATATGGCCAGCTCTTGCTTGTCCGCAGAACGGGCGTCCCAACCAGCAAGATAAGTGACCGTCCACGTTTGCTGACGCCCAAAAAATATCTCCTGCGCCCCGGAGAGTTGAGGTGCCACAAAAAAAGCACCATGAGCTGGGTGCTGGATCGTTATTGGAAAAGGATAGTCCAGTCCGGGATTCTCAAGATCCTGTAGCATGGTGTCCGTGAGATCAAGTGTTGAGGTCGGCACGGCTGCCGTGACGCCAGCCAAGTTGAGGGATTTTGGAGTCAGGTCCGGATATAAGAGGCGGCGCACGCTAGAATGGATGCCATCTGCCCCGATCAACATGCTGGAGATGGTTGTCGTTGCATCTTCGAAGCGGATCTCCACGCTATCATTGTGCTCAGTGGCGGTGATGAACTTCTTCCCAAAAGCTACCTCAACACCGGCTCGCTTCGTCGCTTCGATCAGTGCGTTGATGAGCACATACCGGTGCACCCTCAAGGCATTGTACCCATACCTCTCCTCGTCTCCGAACTCTTGTCTCTCCCTCCCGGAGCCGTCGATGGTTTGCCACGTGAGATTCTTAAATTCATACCCTTCGCTCTTCACAGTATGATATACTCCAAGCTTATCAAGAATCTTCAGGGCATTGGGTGACAGCATCACGGCTCCACCAATATTCAACGGCCGAGCTCTTGCTTCGTAAACAGTAGATTTTATGCCAATCTGATGAAGAGCAAGAGCAAGTGCAAGCCCGGCCAATCTGCCTCCCACAATGGCGATGTTTGTGGATGAAGATTGCATATTGATAGGCTGCCGTCGATGAGACTTCGGAAGTGGTATGTTCGGAAATGTGATGTAATTTGAAGTTGACTACAAGAGCTTTCCAAACCGACCAGCTTTATACACAACGACCGGAGCTCCTGCTCGCCAAATTTGAAACTCCCATGCGGCTTTGTTGATCCTCCGGCGTAGCAAAGCATGAATGTGTTACCCACCCCATGCTTACAGGGCCCGGTCTGATGCGTCTTGCCAAATAGAATCTGCGTGTGCAGGGTGCGGCTTTGTGTAGACGAAAGCCTCCGCCATGTTCGTATGCTCGCTATGTGTACATCTAGATGGATACGTTAGGGATTAATGTATGGATACATTCATACCACCGATACCACAAGGCTGACGTGGCTGGGGTTTGGTTGTGACAACACAGCTATTGCACTGCAATCCTCAGATACAGAGCTGGGTAGCTCATGCAATCCTGCTGACATGCATGGAAGCTAAGCAGCACCAAGCTCGACCAAGCTTCAACGCGTTGTACCGTCGCACCCGACAAGCGAAGAGTGACAGAGACGCGCAGGACCTCGCAGAGCCAATGGCACCGCTCTGAGGTTCTTCAGCCTCCGGTCATACACCACAAATACCCAGCAATTAGGCAACTCTCCTGTTGAGCGTAGCGTCGATATCCGGCCCGAGGAAGCTCTTGCGTCCATCCACGAACCACCAGAAGCAAGAAAACGTTAGCACACTCCCGATGAGCACGATGGTCCAGTTCATTGACGATGCATCTGGATGCGCCTTGGCTGGCCACTGCAGGAAGAAAGTCGTGAATAATGTGTACACGATAGCGACGCTGTTGATCACATTGCGGTATTTGCCAAGCTGGAAAGGCCCGCAGGGAATATGCTCGCCTCGCCGGCGTTTGAGAACGCCAAGGATGACTGGAGTGATCTAGACAGATGCGCTGATTAGCAGAGGTCTCAGGAGATGTGTACTTTGCACCAGGGAGAAACTTACGTAAGTGATATAGAGAGTGGCCGCAGCCACATTGACAAACGCCAAGAAAGCTGCTGACGAGCAGATGTTGATCAATCCTAGTAAGGCCTGGATGACGACTGATAACATGATGGCTCGGAAGGGCACTTGAGATCCTGTGCTCACATGTGCAAGGTGATCAGAAGCGGGTAAGCCTCGATCACGCGCGAACGCCCTGGCTGTGCGCGAACAGCCCGCCATCAATCCAAAGTGTGCCATAATTACAATTACCAGGGAGACTGTCGTCGTTGCGTTTGCCCCATGAAGAGAGCCAGTGCCTTGGTAGTAGATCTGGATGATCGGATAGCCCAGCTGTGAGACTGGAGCAGCAAGTACTTCACCCAAGTCGCGGAGAGAAAACAAGAGCGCGATGATCATGCCGAAACCTGCCAATTCGTCAGAGCAATGCGACAATGCTCCAGGAGTATGCTCAACTTACCAAGAAGTCCGTTGGTCAGGATAGTACCAATCATGGCTCGAGGGATAACGACTGTGGGCCTCTTGACTTCCTCGCTCATCTGAACGGGTCAGTTGGATTCTGAGAGCAAGATGAGGCATACTTACATGGCTTGCGGTTTCATAGCCAATGAACGGGAACGTATTGCCCACAAGTCCTACACAAAATGCAATCCCGTAGTTGGGCCAAGAGTCAGTATCTGCGGTTGATGTGAACACAAACTTGGCATCCGTCCGTGGCCCAAGGCACACCAGCGGAATCATGACCGCAAAGAAGCCAGCTATATGCCAGACCAAGAGGAAGCCTTCAAGCTTTGGCAACCACTTTGCGAAGCAAACGTTTACGAGAACACCAAGCATAATGATGCACCAGTAAATTAGCGTACCATGCCACGCTTGGTATCTCTCGAGATACTCTGGGTAATTGAAGACTGCCAGAGATTGGATCATCGTAGCTCCAAGGTACGCCGACGACGCTGTGGTGAGCTGCCATCCCCAGAACGTCATCCATCCAAAGATCCAGCTGACGATTCGATAGCGCTTCTTCGGCGCCAGTTCGGCTGCCCTTCGATATTGCGCCGCAGATGTCGGAGACATAGATGCATACTCAGCTAGGGATGCGCAGGTGCAAAGCGTTCCAATGAAGCAGAAGAAGAAACCATATATGAGAGCAACCTAAATCATCCGGCGGAGTCAGTCTATAGACTCGACAATATATTCCTCAATTTGGGTAAACCATATAGGACCTCCGTTGGTAAGGACAGTGGTGAAAGTGATTGAGTAGACTTCTCCTAGACGAGGGAACTGTCTGCGTGAGCACAAATTATGTTCATGACATTGTGCAAGGCTCACAGGTAGCCATCACCGTTGTCGTCAAGCCAAAGCTTGACAAAAGTCCGAACTTGCGCTAGTATTCAGTGAGCAAAGATCTTGGTGCGTAACCAATTATCACAGCACTCACAGTGAGCTCTTGGCTGTAACCCAAGCCGTGCAGTACTCGTGCGTCATTGTCATCATTTTGCTGATGTGAAGACACTTCCGCCACCTCGCTGTGCTTCGTCTAGGGCCCGCTCATTTTGCATTTGCAAAGATCGCAAGGATATGGAGAAGCACTGAAAATACCAGCTTGATCGTAAGGTACAATACGCTTCAAAATAAGTCTTGTCTTTGACTAAACTTTTCGAGCCTAGCCCTTGTGCAGTGCGGACACACCCAAACCAGGAATGTCATGGCACTTTGCACGAACCGTTACGTAGCTTAACGATTTCCTCGGCCAGCATCTGGTACCGAGACAACTACGTGCTGTGTGTGATAAAACTTCAATATCGAAGAAGACCATGAGGTTAGTCAGAGCAGGAATAGAATACCAATCAACAGGCAGCCAAGCCTAGCCAGCCTCTGACCACCGGACCCCTCGACTTCGTGCATAATCGAGTCCTCTTAAGACATGCATCTAGATATCAACGCATGGTCGATCTGTAGAACGGGGCCGCAAGCGCTGTGCCTACTCTGCAGCATCTTGCAGAAGCGGGACCAAGCCAGTGGTTCCGTACCCATAGCTGTTTTCCGGAACAATCGGTTACAATAGCACGCAGACGACGTCCAATGCAATTTACAGGGTAGGCAGAAATTTGATGACCAATTCCTCGTTATGTGTCATCTTTGGACAGCACATTCAGCAAGCTCCCTAGAGATCATTCCTGAAATGCTCTGGTGCAAGCAAGGCTAAATCCTCGCCCTCCTTACCGGTCCAACGAGCAAACGTGGCATCAACAAGTAAACCCCCGGGTAAGTCGAGGACACCGGGTATCAGCGCCTCAACTACCGTGCCGGCAACAATTCTTTGACAGAACGCAATGACCATCTGCAAAAAGTCTGCCGCAGGGCGTGCTGATGTTGTATGACCAGCCGCAATTCTGATTCGCACATCCGCAGAAGTGCCGCTAAACCAGTCCTCAGCGTGCGCAACAAAGTCATGAAGGGAATGTAGGCTCGCGATGAAGTCTCTCCAGTTGCCCAGCAGAGGCAGGACTATTGGAACAACCTGCACTTCGCCCCAGGGCATGGTAGCGGTCCGTTCAAAACAAGTGTCTCCAACGTATAACCAGCGTTCAGCCTTGTCGTAAATTGCAATAAAGTCTGGCGTGTGTCCTGGTGTGTGTATCACTTGAAGGCCAAGAGATTGTCCCTTGTGCTCAAGCTCTTCGCGATCTTGGGCATAGTGGCTTATTTCGTAATTTGGCGTTTTCATGTCGAAAGCGCCGCACAGTGACTTTGCGTCGCGCTGGTCGGGTCTGAGGAAATTGCGGTCATATCCAGAAGCTACGATCCTCGCTCCTGCGTTAGAGAAAGCGTGTGGTCGAAGTGGCGATGCGTACACACGATCATGAAGTCAAAGCTCGCTTGGTCGCTGCTCAGGATCTGACGATGAATGAAGTCCCTCAGTTACAGGACTGGGGAGTCAGCTCGACCATTGTGCGCGCCGCATCCGGTGTCGATGACGACTGCAAGGGAAGAGGTCGGGTAAAGCTTGACGTAGATGAACGGAAACTCTGAGTACTTGTCATGATGGACAATCAGGTAGGTCGTATCGTTCAATCTGGAGCCATGGTAAAGAGTCTCGGTTGGAGGAGGCGTGTCCTGACAAGTGTTTGCGAGACACATGGCTTCTTGATAATCGATCAATGAAGCATCCACGGGTGCAAATGAAGATAGGAGATGCTGTCTCCAAAAGTGCAAGAGGAGTGCACGGCTAGTGCGAGCATCGCGCATATGAGACGCCGCAGAGCTACCTCAGCATATGCATGGTGCACCTTCGGATGTTGATGTTATCTCGCTTACAATTGTGGCGATGCGTTCATGTTGTGCTCGGCACGAACTCGCGCGCGCGTACAGCCGTGATCACCTTGATCTTGTTGGCAGTGAGGGTATTACCCTAGAATTGATAACCATTCTGATGTGCTTATGCATCTGTTGGCAGCCTGTCTCTTTCTAAGCATATATTATCATTGGTGACCAGTGTTCTACTACATCAATGAATCAGTAGGACCATCAAAACGATCAAGTCAATGCCAGACCCATTCCAATCATAGCCGGATCTTGAGTAGATGAAGGGTCAAGTCCTTTGAACCCCTACGTCATGCAGCATGACGTTGTATTGTAAATCGCGATGTCCGTTCCAATCCTCTGCTTTCACAATCATGGTGTCAATCTGGTTGAATCCAAGTTTCTGGTACAATGGGAACCCTGCAGGACTGGCCTCAAGGTATGCGGGCAGTCTTTCCTCTTTGCAACGATCGAGTCCCCATTGTACGAGCGCCGCTCCAACACCCTGCCTCTGTGCCTCTCGATGAACACATAGAAGTCCCAGTACTACAGCAAATGTTAGCTCTTATTTAGTTCGCCGTGTAGAGGTTGGCTATTTGAGGCGACCGTCGGCCCAAATCTTACAGATGTGAGGTTTCCCTTCCCAGATCTTCATTCTCATCCTTGCAGTCGCGCCCAAGAAAGCCGCCGCCTACTTCTTTTCCTTGCCTTCCGCCCACGTGATGGAAGGCATCTTCTCCCATTCTTCCCTTGGCCGCTCATGCAGGTAGAAGTACCAGGCCGCGAATCCCAAGATTTCTCCAGTCTGTGCCTGTGTACACACCATGATGTCTTGGACCGCGGTGTTATGCCAATCGTCGAGTGTTCTTTGGCCAGCCAGATTACGCACTAGAGGCGAGTGGTGAGGGCCTGGAAATAAAGCCTCATGGTATGGATCGTTTTCGAAGGCGGAAAACTGGACCTCCATCATCCGCTCGATGTCGCTCTCTAATGCGCGTCGTAGAATAAATGTTGCAGGCTCTGCTTGGCGTGACATGCTGGCTATATTGGAAAAGTTGGAGACGAAATGAGTGCTTGAGGAGCGAGCTACTGGATCCTATGTTGCAAGATATCTGTTTCTAGATTTAAAGTGGAGGATGGGGATCCCTGGCGCTGATATATATATTGCAGAGCGGCACCATTAGGGCTACGGACATCGACATTAGCATTGCGCTAAAGCATTATCGAACCCTTGAAAGACGTATTTGTAGCTGTGTAATCTCGGCTATCGGATCTTGTCAGAGGCGGGACCGTTCACGATTGCAGCCCGCGGATCCTGGCGATAGGGAATATGTCAAGATCTACTGTAGCTCGCTCAGGTTGTGATATCTGACCCCCAGTTATCTTAGGTTAAATGGCTGTGCTTGCCAGTAGTACTGCGAATGCGCCGAAGTCAAAATTTGCCCGACTACCCAGTCGACGAAATCGTGGTCACTTCAGGACATGGAATTCGAGACCAGATATGGCTGGATTAAAGATGGGCGAAGAACGGGCAGAGTGACTGACACGTTGTGTTTAACAAGCCAGTCCGCGAAGTCGATGCTGAGAAACTATGGATCAGAACTCAAGCTATCTCAAGCATACTAAGACCATGTCATCGATGTAGGCATCTAATGTCAACCATTTTCACCACTCAAATTGCTTGCAAAATCTCCATGCTCGGCCCAACATATATCTTTCTTGCCCGGAAAACATAGTAGACGAGTCCTCCGATGATCACCCCACCATATACGACGCAGGAGTAGTTCATGGTCTCCTTTGTAACCGGTACCATTGGCGGAAAAAACGTAAAGACGACTGTGAGGACCGTGTATCCGGCGGCAAAGATATTGATAGGCAGACCCCAGCGACCCAGTGTCCAGGGCCCAAATTCAATCTTCTCATGGCGAAGTCTCTTCACGATCATCAGAATGATGGGTATAGAATATGAGCTGAGGAAACTGGACACAACGAGAGACACTATTGCGTTGAAGGCAACAGAGGAGCCAACCTGGTCACAAAGTCAGTCATACGAATGCCTTAAGGGTGCGCATGCGCTGGCTTACGTTGATAAGGCCGAGTAGCACGTTCACTGTTCCGGTCAACAAGATAGCCCATAGCGGGATGGCCCGTCTTTTCTCCACCTGCACTTTGGATTAGTAATGTGATCGTACTACACTAAAAGCCGCACACAAACTGACCTTGCTGAAGAAGCTAGAATACGGAAGTCCATTGTCTCGGGAGAAAGCCCAGGCTTGCCTGGAAGCGGAAGCCACGAAGTTGAATGTTGCAAAGACGTACAGCGAGAGCAATAGGCATGTCAATGCGGTCGTAGCGGCCCTGGACTTGAGAGCCGTTTCAAAGAGCTGGATGAAGGGTTGACCGAAGGCTGTGCCAAGGGTGTCATCTGGGTTGCCGAAGCAATACAGTATGAAGATATAGGTTGACAATCCGAGGGCGCCGTTGATAAAGACTGTGGCCACCATGGCCTTGGGCACATTTGAAGAGGCATTGGTAACTTCTTCAGCCATGTGGCATGCGCCATCGTAGCCAATGAAGAGGACAGCGCTGGCAGACTGTCCGATGAACCATGAGAGTCCGGTGCTGCCGTATCCCGAGCGGTTGACAACCTCTGTCCACACGAATGCGTTCGTGCTGATGGGGGCAAGGTGTACGACCGGGATGAGGACCGCGAAGAAACCAACAACGTGGAGGATCAAAATTAGGCCTTCCAGCCCAGGGAGGAGTCGCACCAAGATCGTGTTGACAAAGATCGTGAGCAACAAGACCGCGTACATGATAAGAGTAGCATGCCATCTGGGTGCCTCGTAGCCGGGGATGTTGAGAGCCAGAAGAGATTGGATAGTCGTACCGGCGAGGTATGTTCCCGTGGAAGCGGCAGCTTGCCAGCCTAGCATACTGACCCAGCCGGTCAACCAGCTAAGGAACTTGGCTTTAGTCTTTGGCGCCAGAAGGGCAACCCAATGGTATTGTCCGCCGGAGACAGGGTATATCGAGGCCATCTCTGCCATGCTGGACGAAAGTGAGCTTCATCGTACTTGTCAAGTAGTTGTTCGAGACCCACGATGCACAAGTCGCAAGCGCGCCGACAAAGGCGACCGCAAACCCAGAGATCATTGCTGGACCACCACCGTTCACGAAAGAAGTAACAAAGAACCTGGCGTGGCCGTCAAAATCCATTCTCCATCATCGCCAGATCATATCGCGAAGCTCTTACGGAATGGCAGATTCCCAAGTACACATCATCGCTGTGGTAAACGCTATCAGGGACAACAGGCCAAATCGCCTCTGCGATACACGTCAGTCGCTCTTGGTCGAGATCAAGATCAACAATACTTGTTGCATACCTTCAGCTGCTGGCTCACTCCGAGCCTCTGTAGTTTGGCATCTTCACATCTGTGGGCTTGACCATTGCCATCGCCGCCGTCAGCTTCGGCATTACTGATCTGAAAGTCGACCTTCGTCATGCTTTCTGTTTCTCAACGGCGCCGAATAATGCAAAGGACATCGAAACGAATGCAATGTTCGCAAACGCAGCGAGGCCAGTAGCTAATGGGAAAGATCAAGCAACCATCTGGCTTGGGCGGCAGCGACCATCTCGTCGCCTCAGTCCCTGAATCGTGTCCACAGTCCGACTTCAAAGCACTAGAAGGCCACTCGATTGGCCGGATATGAGCAGCAGTTAAGCTCAACAAGCATTGAGATTGCAATGCGCTGTTTATACCCTGGCCGAAGCCTCACGTCTGCATGAACCTTCGATGTCGGATAGAGAGTTTGACGCGGACTTGCTGCTTGTAGTTTGGACACGTCGGCAAGCTACAGCGACCATCTCTTGGCCCCAAACCCTGAATTATGGCCACATTGTCGTCCAAAGCACTGGAAGACCACTCAATTGGCCAAGTATGAATAGTAGTCAAGCTCAACAAGCATTCATGAAACTTCGGTGTCGTATACAGAGTTCCACGCGGACTTGCTGCTTGTAGTCTGGAAGCGGCGGCAAGATTGCCTGATGCAGCCAAGGATCCCTGCGGATCCGTGCGGGTGCCCCGGATAAAGTGGTAGGATTCGCCTTCGCTATCTAAGCATCCTTGTGCATCGCAGGATTATTCTCGGCATTTACCATAGGCACTGGAACAGCGCCCAAGGGTCGTCGGTGGCTGAAGCCCGACCTCTCTTTGCGGCGCGTCTCACAAGGGCATGCGTAGCAAACCTCATTTGGGATGCATGGTATGAAGGCAGGTTGTCGATTGTACGCACGACGACATGTGGGCTCCGATGGCTTGCGAGAAATCTATCGACCACGACAAAGTCATCAACCAAATCTAGGTCTTGGGTGCATGTACTGCTCAGAATCTGTTCGAGCCCTCTTCTTCATTGCCTAGTAATCTATTACAAGCGACTAAGTACGAGCATACTTCGTTGCTATCTTGCTCAGTCAAACCTTGAGAATGGCCAACCCTTGTTGCAGCCTGACGCGAGAACGGGGAGGGTGGCCAGCGTGACGATCTATGGTCGACGAGGTCGCTCCTCGTCTGCACGCTGCCACATCTTCCCCCGATCAAACGCATCGTTTTGATGTCGATGCAAATCCCAGGCAAACAGTCTCTATGATGCTGGCCAGCCGATCCGAAGAGTACATCGAAGGGCCGCGACACGCCGTCGTCACTCAAGACGATAATGGAGCCGTGTTGCAAATTGTAACATACTTCCTAATAGTCGTGGTAGCGATGGCGACTCTACTCAGACTGTTTCTGCGTGTTAGCGTTGCACATGCTGCTGGGCCTGATGATGGCCTTGCATGTCTAGCACTGGTAAGTACGCTCCCGTTGTTGAAGATTTGCTCTGTTTATTGACATACTATCATAGCTATTCGCAGTCGGCGAAGTTGTCGCAACATCGACCGGAGTCGAGGTGGGACTTGGCATGAGAGCGAGGCTCTTGACAAATGGTCAAATCCTCGATGTAAAGAAGGTGCGCACAACCGAGAGTTCTCTTGCTGGCGCAAGCCCATTGACAGGTCCGATATCTAGGACGCCTATGTTGCTTGTATCTTCTACATCCTGTCGATTGCTGCGGCGAAGGGCTCAGCTTTGTTCTTCGTCGAGCGCCTCGTTGCTAGCAAGTTACATCGCCTGTTCGTCCGAGCAATGAATGTGTTGCTGGTCATCTGGGCGATTGCATCGGTATTGACCACCGCTCTCCGCTGTGGTCTGCCAAACCCTTGGGACAGAGCAGAAGGCGAATGCCTGGACATGGTAAGCGCATCCTGTCGCCTTAAGTACACCTATCATCGTGACCTGTGAGCTCATTATCAGATAGATTCCTCTCTCAGATGCTTTCGCGGTCGTTGACATCGTGCTTGACATCGCCCTGGTAGCCGTTCCCATAGCCCTGGTGTGGAACCTTCACATGCAACGCCACGAAAAGGCAATAGTGAGTCTGGCATTCACCTTCCGACTCAAGTAAGTCTGTCGTAAGTCCTGCTTGGTAAACCGCAAACTCACACGAGTATAGTGCAATTGCAGCCCAGATCGCACGAATGTGTCTGATGCACGAGCTGCATCGCTCGGACGACCTGAGCTACGAGAGTCTCCCGCACAGTATCGTCATGCAAGTCCAAATGGCGCTCTCGATCCTCGTCGCATCCATACCCGCCTACAGGCCTTTCATGAAACGCGCCACAATCGGCATGATGTCGATTCGTCTCGGGCAAGGAGTCGGCACTTATGGTGTTTCGGATGTTTCGGGCGACTACCCCATGGACGCGCTGTCCAGAAGTTCGAACCAAACCAAGAAAAGAGGAAGAAAAGCTTCTGCGCAAGCTACGAAATTCATCCGTAGGACGATCGAGGTTGCAGTCGATTCTAAGAGGGATGCCGATGAAATGCATCTCAACCCTTGCCAAGGTAACAGCACATGGGACGGGAGTAACAGTTCTTGAAACGAGAAAGCATGAACAAGAGACGAAGTTGATGGAACATCTAGCCGATGTAGGAACAGATCGGACCTGGTCTACTCCATATCCTGTTGCGAATACAGTGCACATCGAGATCCGCCTGGAACCGTCCTCAAATTTTTGTCTATGAGTTGTCACTATCAGCCTAAGCTCTTGATGCAGAACTTCTAAACATTGATTGCCAGCAGGACTGGCCGCTTCCACGCCCGTGTAAGAGAACGTGAAGGAAAACTCTCGTGGAGCAGTGAAGCGAAAGTTGTCACTGCCCTCGCCATCAGGCAAAGGCACCAGCTTCATGAAAACGCTGACGATGCCAGCGTACCGTGAGCACTTTCATCATCAAATTTCGGTCCGAGCAAAGCCATGAAAATGTCGGCGAGAGCACCGGCGGCTTGCCACCACCGCCCGAGAAAAGAGAAGCGGACGACAGCGCTGCAGAAGACGTCTCTGGTAGAGCAGATATCAGCGAGTCCGATCGAACAAGGCAGTGACCCATCCCTCTCACTACCGTCCAGGATCTCTATCGCCGGAAGACGCTTCCATGTCACTTGCACCACTTACGACTCGCGATATCTCTGCTGCTCAAGCAAAGGGCGACGACTTGGGTGCCGGAACATCTGCAATTGCCCCACAACCGGTAGCTCTCGCAGACACCACCACAAGAAGTCGCGGTATTTCCAACGGGTATCCTCGTAGCACGAAAGAGCTGAGGAAGTGCCTCACCTTCCATGCTGAGAAGCAAATCCCGCAGGCAGAGCACGTCGTTGAACAGCGCCATCGTGCGACGGCTCGAGTGCCAACGAAGACCCACATGCAACGCATGTACTACGACAGCACTTTTGCTTGTTGTTTTCAATGTCTGTCCATGTGCTGTCGTTGCCGCCATGTACATGTGTCGGGCCGGAATCTTGAAGCCCTGCTTACGTATGCTCGCGTCCTTCGCATTCGGATCCTTCTCGAAGCTCTATACCGGCCCTTATCGTCGGTCAGTTGGAGGCGCAATACCCCGCTTCAGCCTCAAAGGCTCTCCTCTTCTCTGATTCAAGGATAAACATATAATGGCTTATTAGTGAGATTCGAGTGCAGACCTGTTTTCGTTGCCACATTTCAAGCCAAGGCAGCATCTATAAGATCTTGCAATTGCCTCTCAAACGATTTGCGTTAGATTGAACGATTTACGCATCTGAAATCTACAGCATATCAACAGTTCACCACAAGAGAAGATACAACAATGCCAGCCGGACTGCATTATGTCACGACAGGCGGCGGCCGTCTCGCCGTCGAGATTACAGGCAAGGAAACCGACCCTCTGGTAATCTGCTCGCCGGGTATGGGCGACACACGCGATGCCTACGAACCACTAGCGAAAATTCTGGTGTCACGCGGCTACAGAGTCGCCACGATGGACGCGCGCGGCCACGGCGAAAGCAGTACGGACTTCACGCGATACGGCGACGAAGCAACAGCAGAAGACTTCCTGACTGTCGCCGACGGCTTCAGCCATGGCTCACCCGTCGTACTGGCCGGAGCCTCGTTCTCCGCGGCGGCGGCGACGATAGCAGCGGCAAAACAACCAGCGCGGGTCAACAAAATCATCCTGCTCGGACCGTTCTTGCGGAACGGCATGGGAGTCCTTGGGCTGTGGTTGATGCCGGTCATGTTCGCGTGGCCCTGGGGACCGGCGGCTTGGGAGATGTATGCTGCGACGCTGTGGCCAGGACTGGAGGGCGATGGTGCGAAGAAACGGGCTGCTGCTTCAAAAGCTTCACTCACTAGGCCTGGTCGATGGGCCGCTTTCCAGGCTACGGTTGCGGGATTGGATCATCGTGTTGTTGCTCCGTATATCAGCTCCGTGCGGGCGCCGGTGCTGGTGGTGATGGGCGATAAGGATCCGGATTGGAAGGACCCTAAAGCGGAGGCTGAATGGGTCTCGTCAAATTTTTCGCAAGTTGATACTTTGATAGTGCCTGGTGCAGGACATGCGCCGATGTACGAGCGGCCGGAGGCGGTGGCTGAGAAGGTGCTCAGCTTCCTGGAGGATAACGCGAACGTCCAGTGAGATGTCGAGCTTATTGACGGTGCAAACGCACAGATGTATTGACCACGTATAGGTATACAGATAATAGTGATGTTGATGTTGATGGAAGTTGGGTGTCCAAGGGTCGGAAATGGAGGAAGAGGCAGCTGAATCCCAAGCGGACCGAGACTTTCGACCTAGGTCCTTGAGTGGGTTCAGGCATCGGATAAGGTAACTAGCTGCATAAGTGTTGCATGCATACCAACTGACAGCTTCTTTCTCTTCTTCTCTCCAATCAAGTACAACATCATGAATCGGAGGTCGATTGCTACTATACACTTGGCACGCGCAGGTAAGGTTAGCACCGTCGGCCTTGCATTTCCAGCACTGAAGATGGACACCCCCGAAAGCGCCGAACTTGTTCATCTGGGCAATGGTAGTTGTGCGCTATACCATTCACCTCACACCTGCACGAAGTGGTAGGTCCCTTGCGAGCACCAGCTGCTGCTGTTTCCTACAATCTACACTCGTTTTGCCCTTCTACACTTCACTTCACTCGAACATGGTTCGATCGCAGCTCAGCGCAACCGCAAGGTTGTGTCCATCAATCACTACATCGCAACTGCGCGCCTGTCGCCTTGCGCCTCGCATCGTCGCTGCTCACACCACTCAACCGCGCCGCAATCTCAGCTATAACAGAAGGCAGCTAGCGCCTGCGCTTGCACAACCCATGACTTCACGCCATTTCCACACCACTTCACCGTGCCTGGACCGATGGATGAAAGAGACGGGCCAGAATGAGCAGGCTACCAAAGCGCTAGCAGAGCACAATGCCGAGGTGGAGCAGGTGGCCGCCAGCGTTCGTGGCTTCTACGAGCGCGGTGAGAAGTTCAGAATCTTCCACGGTTCCACCAACAGCACGAGGAAGAGGCCGCAGGGCAAGACCGTCGACACCAGCCGACTGAACCGCGTGCTCTACGTCAACACCGATGCCGACCAACCGTATGCTCTCGTACAGCCTAACGTGCCCATGGACCGTCTGGTGGAGGAGACTCTAAAGTACGGCTTGGTGCCGCCGGTGGTCATGGAGTTCCCTGGCATCACTGTGGGAGGTGGATACGCTGGCACGTCGGGCGAGAGCAGTTCTTTCAGACACGGCTTCTTCAACCAGACGCTAGAGCAAGTGGAGATGGTGCTGGCCAATGGCGAAGTCATTACATGCTCGGAACAAGAGCGTCCGGATCTCTTCAAGGGAGCAGCTGGCGCCGTGGGAACCATGGGCGTCACCACCCTGGTCAAGCTGCGTTTACACAAAGCCGCGAAATATGTCGAGACCACATACCATCCAGTGCACCAAGGCATGCCGCAAGCTATGGAGATGATCCAAAAGTTCACTGACCTAAGCGGCGACCTTGACTACGTCGACGGAATCATGTTCTCCAAGACCGAAGGTGTGATCGTCACAGGCCGCATGACTGACACCCCAACAGAGGGTCTCCCCGTTCAGCGCTTCAGCGATGCAAAGGACCCATGGTTCTATATGCATGCCCAGAAACGCGTTACTGGAACAGCTGGTCCAGTGTCTGAAGCCATCCCATTGCCAGAATACCTCTTCCGCTACGACCGCGGTGGTTTCTGGGTCGGCAACGCAGCTTTCGATTACTTCCCTGGTTTCCCCTTCAACGACTTCACACGCTGGTGGCTTGATGACTTCATGCACACAAGAATGCTTTACCAAGCACTGCACACAAGCGGCCAATCAGAACGTTTGATCGTGCAAGATCTCGCATTGCCATACGCTACAGCCAAAGAATTTGTCGACTTCACAGACGAGAGACATGGAATTTACCCGCTATGGCTATGTCCACTGAAGCAGAGCCCGCTGCCAACAATGCACCCTCACTCTGCCGAAGTCGAAGCCGACGGCAAGACGCAAAAGCAAATGCTCAACATCGGCCTCTGGGGCCTTGCGCCACGCACCCACGAAGAATTCGTCAAAGCGAACCGCGATCTCGAGCAGAAGTTGCTAGAGCTTGGTGGCATGAAGTGGCTATACGCGCAGACCTACTACACCGAAGAAGAGTTCTGGTCGCAGTTTGACAAGGCGTGGTATGACAAGCTGCGCGAGAAGTACAACGCCACGGGTCTGCCGAATGTGTACGAGAAGGTCAAGGTGGACCTTGCGAAAGAGGAGGCGCCAAAGTCGCTCGCGGCATCATTGAAGAACATGTGGCCGTTCGCCGGCTTGTACGGGCTGAGGATGTCGATCAAGTCGAGGGATTACATGAAGCATAGGAATTCAACTTGGAAGGATTGGGTGCCGAGATCGTGATTACGACGGGCGTCATGTTTCCAGCAAGTTTTTTCATAGATGATACATATACACCGGATAACGCCGCGCCAAATGCATAGAGGGTATCCATTACTAGGCTCGTTCTTGCGAGAAATCACACAAGCACATCCTTCTCCTTCTTCTCAGGCCACCAAACCATACAATGAATCGGCACCCCCTCTCCACCAACCTTCTCAAGCCCATCAGCACCCACCTTGCCCTTCCCAAGAACCACAGTCTCACACCTCTCAAAGCCCAACTTTGCATAAACCCCTGCCGAATGCTCCGTCGTAGCCTCCAACCAAACCGGCAACCCCTCCGCCCCAGCCCTCTCCTGCAACTTTCGAATCAGCGCCGAACTCAGCCCCTTCCCCCTCGCATCCTCCCTCGTCGCTACAAAAAACAAATAATAGAACTCCTTCGCCCCCGCCAACACTCTCCTCCGCACGCGCTTGGTCGCCGGCTCGAACTCGCACAGCATCCGCCAGCAACCCGAGAAGCCCAGCTTCCAGAGCATCTGGAAGATCCCCGCGAGTACCAGCGTGCAGGGGTTGTCGACGGTCTTGCCCGGCGGGATGACGACTGTGACGGAGGAGAAGGCTTCTGCTTCTGAGAAGACGGCGGCGTTGAGCGCTGCCGCCGTGGCCAGGCGCGTGAAGTACTCTTCGAGGTAGGCGTGGCGGGCGGATTCGGGCAGGGCGCCGAGCACGTAGGTTACGCCTGGGTCGGTCCGGAAGGCTGTCTTATAGAGAGAGGCTGTTTGCGCGATGTAGGAGAATCCCACGCTGGTGGTGATTTTTATTGGGGTTGTCATGGTTGTGGTGGGGTTTGAGGGGTGGTCTTGGAGGTGGGGGAAGGGGGTGGTTTAGTACTACTATTGCGCGGGTACATCTGTACTTGTGCCTGATTGTGTTGGCTCGTATAGCGTCGCGGCGAGCTTGTACAGCGCGAGCTCGTATAGAGCGAGGCGTCCAAGGGTGCCTGCTTCAGCCTGCTTGCGTCCGCGCCGGAGGTACGCTGTCTAGTTGCCCCGGGATCACGTGATCGGATACTGTCGATGTCTATCTCATTGGGTTAGTTCGCGTTTGCTCATGACTCGTCGTGTCGTATAACGAGAAAGCTTGTTTCAAACAAGAATGAAACGCTTTACAGCAGCGACGATGAACGATCTGTATATGCGAGCATTACCCGCTATGCCGCGGTGGTGACGTGATTCAGCGATGACTACTTTGCTATACTGACATGCGAAAGCGATTCTGTAGTGACCAGTTACACGCGTCAGGGCTACCTATCAATTGCCAGGCTCTTGCGCATCTTTGCCCGGTAGGGGCGCATCGATCTATGGCGTCCAACTCTGAGTACGGAAGGGTAAAACATGGAAATATACCGCCCGTACATTTTTGCGTAATTTCAAAAAAAAAAAAAAAAA
>LJJI01000085.1:0-86771 GCA_001553865.1 Cladosporium sp. BSL10
CCCGCACAATCTACAACATCACACACACACACACACACACACACACACACACACACACACACACACACCACAAACACAATAGACATAACGCAACATGGCCTCAAAACACGTCTCTCACACCATCACCCCGATGAAAGCCCTCTACAGCATCTTCGTTCAACCAGCCCTCACAGCATCACGGCCGCGACTTCACATCCTCACTCGCAATGCTACAGCACAAACAGCACCGGCGCCACTCACCCGCGCCTTCACAACAACTTCACCTCTCCACCTGAGCAACAAGAAACCCGCCCGCGCCGCCGAAGTCCGAGAGCAGAGATGGAACGAGGAAATCAAGGCGCCCATGATCCAGCTCGTCAACCCGGAGACCAACGCCCTTGACGAGCCCGTCACGCGCTACGACGTCCTCAACAGCCTCGACCTCAAAATTTACCGGCTCGTCCAGCTCAACGAGAACAAACCTTATCCTGTCTGCAAGATCGTGAGCAAGAAGGACGAATACGCCGCCGAGAAGCGCCGCAAAGACCAGCAGAAGGAAATCAAGCAGGCCGCTGCCAAAGAACGGAGCGTGAAGACGTTGGAGCTGAATTGGGCGATCGACGGCAACGATCTGGCGCACAGGCTGGAGAAGGTGAGGACTTTCTTGGAGGAGGGCAGGAGGGTTGAGATTGTGCTCGCGGCGAAGAAGAGGGGGAGGAAAGCGAGCAAGGAGGAGTGTCAGGAAGTGCTGGAGAAGATCAGGGCGGTTGCGGAGAGCGTGAAGGGTGCGACGGAGATGAGGTCTATGGACGGCGTGGTGGGTGGCTTTGCGACGGTGATGTTTCAAGGGAAGGCTGGGGCTGCGCAAGCTGCTCAGCCCGTGAAGCAGGAACAGGAGAAGGCATAGGTTGTTGTATGGACATTCGTATTGAAAAGAGGAGGGAAACGTGTGATGAGATAAAAATTCCCACGCTTGTATGGCATGTCTGGGAACTGTTTGAGTTCTCTGTGCTTACTTGTACAGCCTCTTGACCACTGAGAGAGTAAGGTGTTGCTCTGATGTCGCAGGAGTGCGCAGGCATCTGGGAGAGAAGCTTTTTGCTGCAGTTGACCTGTACGCTCATGGGAGCAAGGTGGTCTACAATCTAGGAAATCTATATGCACATACCCGAGATACCCTTCCACCAAACCGATACGCATAGCTTTCGAGAGGCTCACAAACCCCAAATAGAAATCGCCGCTGAAAATGCCAAATTCTTACACGCCCGAACGCTGCCAAAACAAAACAATGCCTCATTATAACGATCGTACAGGAATGCCGCTGGAAAAGAAAACAACCAAACCAGAAGCCCTTCATCCTCTAGCAAAAGAACCTATACCACCTCTTCCACGCGGGCCAAGTCTGCCTCTCGATCCTCTCCTCCTCCAGGATTCTCGGCAGATCGATCTCGCGCGTGCCAGTCGTAATATCAATCGTCGCAGCGCGCTGAATAGATGTCCGCTTCCAGATCTTGAACACAACATAGAACATGATGACCACCGGCGCGGCGAGGTAGGCTTGGAAGAAGCTCAGCACCTGCTCGCCGACGGTCATGTCCTCGTAGCCGACGGGCCAGGCGCCAATCCAGAATTGCGCGACCAAAACCAGGCAGTTGAAAATGAGCCCAATGTAGGAGCCTACAACGCCTGTCTGCGACTTGAACGCCAGCTCGTCGAGGCGGCGACCTTGGGCTTTCCAGGCAGCGCGGAAGCGGATGTGGCACAGGCAAGTCGACAGCCAGGCGAGGATCAGACTGAGGCCGGAGATGGCGAGCATCCAGGTGAAAGCGACGGACTGCGCGTTGTCGCCGGCGGCCACGACGAAGCAGAGCAAGCCGAATGCGGAGGATACCAGGATGCTGACGAGTGGGCGGCCGGCGCGATCGATGTAGCCGAAGGACTTGGGCGCTTGGCCTTGCTCGGCGAGGGCGGCGAGGGTACGGCTGCTGGCGTAGATGGAAGAGTTGCCGACGGAGAGGACGGCGATGAGAATCACAGCGTTCATGACGCTGGGGAGGCCAGCGATGGATGCGTCACGGATGGCGATCACGAAGGGCGAGGCGTTGGCGTCGGTGCTGCTGGATCCGAGGAGGCGAGGGTCATCGTAGGGAACCAAAAGACCAGCGATGGTAAGAGAGACCATGTAGAACAGCAGGATGCGCCAGAAGACCTGCTTGATGGCTTTAGGGAGCTCGATTCGAGGGTTCCTAGTCTCGGCTGCTGCAAGACCGACGAGTTCAGTGCCTGAGAAGGAGAAGGCGGCAGTAATGAAGACGCTGCAAAGGCCCTTAAAGCCGTTATTGAAGGCGCCAGGCTCGTACCATGTGCGAGCCCCCAGGTAGCCACGCTTGTCGGTGGGGACACCACCGCAGTCGATTATAATGCCCAGAATGATGAAGCCGATCACAGCGATGACCTTGATGATCGAGAAGACGAACTCGGCTTCGCCGTAACCTGGTGGGAAATTCAGTGGGATGTTCTCATAATGGTATGCAAGTTTCCAGGGCACTTACCCTTTACTCCGAACAAGTTGATCACTGTGATGGCAATGAAGAAGATTGCCACCCATACTGTCGGATTGATGTTACTTGCACCATCCCAGAAGCCAATGGTGATCGATGCAGCGATGATTTCGAGAGGCAGAGAAACAAGCCACAGCAGAGCGTAGTTCCAACCCATAGCGAAACCCCATCTTGAGAACAGAGTCAGTAAAGATAGACACCGTGGTAAGACCGGGCATCGAATCACTTACGCAGGGTCAACGAAACGTGAGGCGTGAGCAGCAAAAGAACCAGCAATGGGGAATTGCACAGCCAACTCGCCCAAAGCCTGAACGGTACAGTAAATCATGATGCCGACGAGACCAAAGCCAATGACCACAGAACCGGGGCCTCCAGCTGCCAAAGCTGCTCCAGAGCTGACGAACAATCCAGTACCGATCGATCCACCGATGGCAATCATCTGCAGGTGACGGCTCTTGAGTCCCTGAGAGAGCTGGTCGGCCTGCTGGACATCGGCACTGTCTGCATCACTGTCCGTAGTGATCTTGCCGTCTGACTTGACATGGGCGAAAGACTGGGCCGGTCTGAAAGAATCGACGAAGCCTCCAAAGCCTCCACGGCTAGAGGACTCGCCATTCTCGAAGCTGGTGCTGTGGTTGGCGGTCGCGGTCGCGACGTTCTTGCCCGAGTAACCCAGCTCTGTATCCATGGCGGCGAATGTGAAGGGGGAACACCAGTGCAGTCGAGTGGCGACGACGTGCACATGGAAGAGGCTTTAACACTCTCGGAGGCCGTTGACAGTGTCTGGTCGCACGGGCCCGTAGTGTGCCATGGGCTAACTAAGTGGGCATCGTTTTGGAGGGCGAACCTTCTTCCTCCGCAAGAATTACCAAATTTTTTCACGAGTCAACTGGAGTCTAGCCTGTCAACGCATCCCTAGCCCAGTCAGCCGTTTCCAGCCCAGTATGTCGCCATATTATTGCTTCGATCATTGGAATTATTTGCGAGGTCGTCTAGTCGTTTTACCAAAGGACGTTGGATCTGCAGTCTGCAAGCCTCTCCGCAGGGCTGACAAACGGCCCGAAACGCATGGCAAAACTGAGAATTTGCTGGCAAAAATCTAACAAGCTTTTTGACTGGTTGCTTGGGGCCTCGAAGGGTCCTTCGCCGATGGAATGGGGTAGGGTCATTTGCGCCAACGATGGCGTGATATAGACGAGTCGGTTGTAACTCCTCAAAGCGTGCTGGCTAGACATGCTCGTATATGAATATCTGCACAGCCATGCATGTATATGCATGCGCCTCGCGGTGACTTGGCTTTGGAATATTCTGCAATGGCCTGAATGCACCATGCTAGCCTGCGATCTCGTCAGCACTAGCTTTTCAGACTATGCTCAATGACACGGAGCATGTTAAAAAGTGCGTATGTCACAAAAGCGAGGACCCCTCCTGTTACCAGTGGGCTATTTGTTATGAGGTAGCTTGTTGCACCTAAACCTCCAGTAAGCGAGAACACTTTAGGGATTCGCATCGATACCTCCATGAATTGCTGAATTCGCCGTGACAAGTGCTGTTAAAAAGTTGCTAATATTTCTGATTCGTTTAGCCATGGACATTCAACTAGATTTTCTCACATTTGCGAATGTGGTGGTTCTCGAACTCGTGGCCATTTCAGTGTAGGCCCGGTCTGGACCGCAAAAGCCTAAAACGGAGGCGAATTTCATCACCGGCCTGCCATACCTTAAGCTCGCAATTATTGTCTCTTCACGATTTCTTGTCATACACTACCACACATCTATGTGTAGTGGTTTTATGATTCTACCTTTTCTGCCGTTCAGGTCATGACGTCGCCAAAGATAGAGAACGACGCCACTGTTGCCAAATGTGGGTATCTTTCGATCGAGCCCAGAACTCCTGATATCATAGCCAGCTCAGATACACCGAGCTTAGAAATGACCGCTTCCAGTATCGCAAGCCACTCCATCACCCATTGAAACCTGGCATATTGTTGACCGAGTGCTGAGGGTCATTCTGTGGCTCAAAGGGCCATGGCCAAGCACTGATGACTTCTTGAGGTACCTGGTATTGACTTGCAGGAGTCTGCACGGGAACGCCATGGTATTGATGGCCAAGAGGCGGCTGATGTTGAGTGAAGACAGATCGTTGCCCAGGGGGATATGAGGCTGTGATTGTCGACGGATTGACAACAGAGGACGCATAGCTCGACGAGGAGCGTTGTGCCTGCATGTGAGTGTCGATCTTCGCTATTTGCAAGCGCAAGCCTTTGCTGGAGCCAGCAGTGGGCTGCAAGCCAGACTCCAGATTCTCCAAAAGATCGCCCAAGGATACCAAAGAAGTGCGGACCCGTTGATACGCAGCTTCTGTGAGCGAACCCTCAGCGACACCCGCAAGCATGTGGCCGATACCACCCAAGTGATAGACCAAGGGAGTGCTGATCACGGTAAGGAAACGAGGACAGATATTGTGCATGGCAGATAGAAGATCTTCTGCAACAGCGCACTTCTGATGCACGTCGTTCTCCATGTCAATGGAGGATAGTGCCATGCGAGTAAGTTGAAAAGTCGCTTGGATGTTGGCAGTCTGGAACCCATAGATATCCTCAGCAGGATTGCCGGTGATGGGCGCTGAACAATCCTTGAATTGCGCTGGCAAGCTGCTGTATAGGCGATGGATACCTTCCGCAACACGTGCGTGGTTGAATCTTTCCGGTCCTAATAGATGCGTGACCGGAGCCCTGTCGGTCTTGAGTCCTTGGCGATTGCTTCTAACCTGCTTAATAGTATGCTCCAGAATGCGATACAAATCTGTTGTAACGTTCCAGCCTCGGAGCCAATTCCCTTCGGTACCGGACGAGCACGATGTCGGCGTTATCATCTCGTCGTTGACCTCGGTCGGGTAATGAACGTTGGCGCTGGTCTCTTGAAATTTCAGAACTCCGTTGAACACTACTGCTGCCATTACATCGAGATTGTACATCGACCAGTACAAGCGTCTACTCTCCTCCCTCTCTGTCATTGTAATTTTCTGTGGCCATTGATCTTCGTCGTGAAATTGTTGCATCGCTGATAGCGTACAGAAATGTCCCAGGTACTGATGCATGGAAGCAATCTGTCCGTACTGTATTGCGGTCACCGCAAGCAAGCCGCATGCGCGCAGATAGCCGAGTCCGTGGGCTTTGTTGAAGTCTTTCAGAATTGCGCATGCCGCACCCGAGTAGAATGTTTCCGACTGTTGTTCGAGTCCGTATTTGGGAAGCATACGATCATCTGTAACGGCGCCATCTCTCACGCGTGCGGAGGCCAGAGCACACGCAGCCATCACAGAAGCGAAGAATCCGCGATCGGAGAGGTGATCCCGGTTACGTATGCGCTCCCAGAGTGTAGGCCCATGGAAGAGAGGGAATATCGGATATACGACGTCCATGTAGACGCGAAGCAACCTTTCGATCGTGTCTAGGCTGGCAAGAGCGAAAGCGCGCCATGACACCAGATCATCATCCAAGCCACCTTCACGAATTGCGACGAAGGCGCCGGTGTAATCTGGCCTACTGCCATAAGACTGGACGGGTATCTTTGAATTTCCATCAGAGACACCGTCGGTTGGTGACTTCGGCTTGGTTACGTGTCAGTAACACCGGAGATATTGTGAGGAGACAGGAGGGGTCTTACCACTGATCGGCGGTGCTCATGAGGCAGCGTATTTGGTGGTGTAGACTGCCCATGAGACGCGGATCCGTTGCGTCTACGACGCGATGGCCTGTTATAGGTACAGGGGACGCCAAAGTCAAAGCAGTTCTGACACTGCTGTTGGGGATTTTCGTTGCTCGGCCGACAACGGATGCTGCGGCGATGACACAAATCGCATGCCTGGGAGATGCGTTGGAGTTTTTTGGGCCTTTCAGATGATGTCGATGACGATGCTGGACCTCCTAAAGATGCTGACATTGCGGCCGCAACGGTACGAGCCAGAAGCTTTTGCACTTTGCACGCGCCTGCTTTGCTCGCCTTGCAACCTCAATCTAGGGGGTTTTGCGGAGCGTCTGCAAGACGGCTAGAAGGTCCAAGTACGCCAGCAGCTGAACGGCTACTCGGGTGTTAGCTGTCACTGATTCGTGCTCGTAGCGATGGTGATATATCGCCTTTGGTCGTGGAATTGATGCGTGTGTGCGTGCAAAGTGGCGAAACTAGGAATGTCGGATGACAAGGCATCGAAACCAAATACAGGCAGAAGGCAATCCAGCATGCACACTTCCCAGTAGTCCGTACAATGCGCATCAGCGAGTAGCTAAGGTGTGTGATAGGGTCTTGAAGGACCGCGGAGGCGGGGATCGCAGTATTTGGGCCAAGACTCATGCAGTCCTTATGGCGTAGCTGGAAACACTCCAATGGCCATCGAGGCTACGCCCGCATACGATAGAAGACTCGAAATTGAGATCAGGATCGATTTCGCGGCTCCCGTCAAGGAAGCTAACTAGTCGAAGTGGCGGGCTAGTGGCTTGAACAACACCGGGAAGTGGCAGCGGTCGGCCGGCAGGCAGAGTCCCAGATTCGTAAATATCAAAATTCTAACATTGTCTTGCAGGATATTGTACGGAGATGTGATCGCATAAAGAGACGTCGACGTTTAGCCGATCGATGCCACTTCTGTGTGTTCAAGGATCGATGATTCGAATTATTATGAGATGAATTTGCAGTAGTGATGAAGATGCTTGTTCAAGCAGACTGGAGACAACTCCGGTCTGTCATATGACCAATGACAACGGTTACGGAAGCCGGACCGCCTCCTACGGCCTATCAGGATCATGAGTAGAGAGCATGGGGGCTGGAGGATACACAGCTGTGACAGGGCCTGGCTTCTAAGTACCGTGTAAGCGTCTTGCCGAGTCAAGGCACACACGTAGCAACGGCCCGAGCTGTACACTGAAAGTGCGGCTTGCATCAAACCTCGAGCCGAATTGTAGACCACCTAACGCATTAATCCTGGCGGCGGCAAACATGAAATCCCCGTGTGAACGAGGTTATCGTTGCCCTGCCAGGTGGAGTGGTCCAGATAATATCGGCGACAGGCCCGACCTTCAGCTGCATCAAGAACCAGGAATACACTCCTGTCTGGCTCCCTCATCCTGGCAGGCTGCAAGGCGAGATGATGCTGCTGCTATGAAGAGCGCCCGCGTGATTGGCGGACGTTGCGATGCGATCGATGCGCACAGGATGTTGGGTGAGGTCGGAGGATTTGCCCGTCGCCGACTAGAATCAGAGTTGTTGAGTTTAGACTAATAATTCCTTAGCAAGTGCTCGGATTTCGGCACTAGCGCGCCACCACGATCTTCCCTGAGAGCATTATTGTTTACCGACTCCAGACATCATCTGTAGCTCTCATATCGTCTTATGGCCAGCTGAAGTGACTGTACGGAGTGCTATGTCTTGACGCTCGCGCCTGGTGAATTGCTGATCACTGCTGACAGCACGTTCTATGACTAAAGCGCTCATATATTCGACCATGCCTCAGTAACGAGGCTGATTTTCTTCGGCAGTAAACTCGCAGTGACCAGCCATGATTGAGAAGCGATCTGCAGTGTAGCGAAACGGGTGCACTCGAGGCGGCAGTCTTCAAGCTCGGCGGCCACAGTAACGACTGACTATGCAATGCCATTATCCAAATTAATGATACTAATATCTTCGCGCCGACCTTGTTGGGCAAACAGCAATGACAGCAGACAGCTGTAAAGCCAGCCACGTGTAATATTCATCATAGTGGCTTTCATACTTGAAGCTTGGATGACCAGATTGGTAAAAATGTCAAATAGCAACAAAGATGAGGTGAGCATTGCGCTGGCCCGAACATCTTGTAAGCTACGCTCGCTTCAGCGGCTTCACTACATGCATTTCGATTCTGCGCACAGATGTCACTATGCCGGACCGGCAGTTGGTCGTTCGCACGTGCCGGTCTCGGTGACGATGCAATATCCGCACAGAGGGAGAATCCAGTGCCGACAAGACTCGGCTCATGCGCGAGCCGCCAGTTGCCCTCGGCCGTTTCGTGGTCAAATGCAAAGTTGGAGAATCAGCATGCGTAGTATGGTATCTTTCAGCCAGGTCGATGAACACTAGGCGACAAGGTTGAATGTCAAGATTGGAAGACTCGTTTCCCGAATCGCAAATGAGCGGCTGCCGATCACCAAATCCTTGCTAGCGTCGAGCTGCATGGCAAATGGACACTACTGCGCAAACAGCCATGGTTGCGACATGGAGGTGCAAGACGACTGGGCCAGAGGCTTTCAGATCGATGCGCTCGTCTGATTCACAACTCGCTGTGCTCGTGGTCCCACTCAGGCACGGTGAATGCCTAAAATTCGATCTCCTGCGTATGATCTGCAACTTCTGGGATGGCAAACCTGCGTGAAGTGCGCATATGCATGGCTGGAAAGTCCAGTAGCATCTCGTCGGCAGCCTCGCACCGCGCTCCCGAGGCGAAGGATGATGGCACTCTGACGGTGCCGTGATGAACCAGGTTTATACGCACATGCCGCGCTCGCCACGTCGAGGACTCCCGACATGCGCATGCTATCCAAGTTGACTGGCCTGAGGAGCTCCCTTCCGAGCCTGATGTGACATGCACAAAAGTCATTGGAGGCGCGAAACGCGGTAGTCAGGAGCGGAACCGACAAGTACGGGCGCGGCTGCGTCGTTTAGCCGGCTGGACCTTCGAAACAACCAACATGATGCCCTAACTAGCCCTGGCGTCATTTGATATCCGGAACCTGCCGCAGGTAGGTTGCTTCCGTTCGTGAATCACGCACAGGGTTAAAGAGTACTTCCTCCTGGAGTAAGACCCACCTGCATTCACCCATCTAGGCAATCATCCATAGCAGATGTGTAGGCTAATCATTGCTCGCTCGCCCGACCTTCGAGGTTCTTGTCAAGTGTTCGAATTCACCGCTCGTATATTTTGGGTGCATACCTCTCATTTCTTCACCTAATCCATGTGGATGAAGCAGATATCGGGCATGCGCTCAATGGGACAACATTTTTTCTTTCGCACAAGTACAATAAGCAGAACACCCGCAACAATGTCGAGGCGAAGTCAAGAGGTGCTGTGGCCTTCTCACGAGTTCACAGGTCTACATTACGTGCACCTCGAGCGTTGTTAGGTTTCAGGGTTACTTGTTGCAGTCTTGTCCTGTTGTAACAATCTTGGAGACTAGCGAGTCAGTTGTTGTTCTCCGATCCAAAACTGACCGGGTCATGAACAGCCTCCTCAAAAGAAGGATGGAAGTGGCAGCAGGTGACACTATTCGCGATTGTGCGTATGCAATTGTATCTCTTGATGAACACAAAGTGTATAGTACTACACGACCCGGAACAAGCTAAGCGGCGAGCCTCAGATCAATCTGCCGGCAGGAGTCCGAAGCTTTCAAAGCTCGGAAATATGGAATGGCCAATGGAAGAGCTCTGTAAGTCACTCCAATAGCCGACAAGTTGCAGGAACCCGGTGGAACTTGGAATCCACAATGCTCCCCAAAGACCGAGATTTTCGTCATGCTCGGCTGCTGTTGCATGCGATAGACTGTTGACGGATGTCACAGATAGAGAGATCTACCTCAGCGGTGATGAAGCCTGCAAACAGTTGAGCTGACAGCTTCATTGCGCCTTCTTCTGCTTCAACCCTCTGAGCACCTTCCTCCGCTGTGCCATCATGTGGGTGTACAGCACATACGCGCCCGGCACGTAAATCGCCAAAATCGCGTAAAGCGCCCATTCCAACTCTTGCCCCCATTGTTTGCGCGCAGGTCCAGTAGCAGAATACACCAACCAACACTCGCTCGAGATGCCCATTGGATACAGGACAAAAAAGGTGTTGTAGCGGAGCCAGGTCAGCCAGCTCGGAACGGAGCCGAAGTGCAGACTGTATGCGAAGTAGCCGTAACGGATGACCTCAGTAGTGCTCCAGGCGAGCAGCATGGTCGTGAAAGCAGGCGAGGCGGCGGTGGACTCGGGGGAGTTGTAGGCGATTCCCCAAACGAGGAGGAAGCGAGAAGCGACTTGCATCAAGGTTGTGAGGAGAGGAGCGCGCACGACACCTAGGTTTAGAGACGTGGTCAGCTTCGACGCTTGGAAAAAGGTAGTCTCCTCGAGCATCACTCACCCAGCGCAGCATGCACAACCTCCAGAACAGCAGCCGTCTGCGTAAGTCTGACGGTCTCATCCGACTCAGCGAACACATTCTCCCATCCACCACCCACGGCGAGGATCAACACAACCCGCCAGAACACTCGCAGCCATAGAGCGGCAGAAACCAAGTTATAGAGCGTGAGATACTGAGTACGAAGGCTCTTTTTCGGGGTAGCCGGCGCAGCAGGGCGTTGAGAGTCGGAAGGGCGATCCATGGTGACTTTTTGTATATCTCGTCGAGGCTTGTTCTCACTCATAGAAGCGGAGTCGTATGTTTTGGAGGTTGAGGATGCCGAGGGACGGACGGGTCGGGTATGCAAGGTACCCGCGCCCGAGCGAATGATGTCAAGCGCCGATTATCTGCATACTAGCCAGTTTGACCTGTATGTCTTATTACTGCAACTCGCTATGCAGTAACGAGCTCGATTCCCTCTCAATCGGCAAAGTGAACGTCTCTTCGCCAGCATGGATTCAATATCATCAGTGAGCACCCCACTGGCCAAGCAGACAGCGCAGCACAGCGAATATAGTCCAAGAGGGAAATAGAATCAAAATATTCGAATAAATACATAGCTCATAACCATACCTTAGTACGGCTGTCCAAACATAAGTAGCCCCAACGCCTCGCTCAAATTACAACCCTGTAACAATCGCCCCATCATACAGGTCCCTAGAAAGTCATTTTGCTCGCTGACTAGAAAGGCCGCCGAGCAAAGAGAAGAACGTCATTTCAGAGATCACACAGATCTCACGGCTCCATGCTGCCCTAATTACTCATGTAGACATGGATCATGTCCTTCTTGGTTGCTGGTTTCTCGCAGCCGACTACCACACACTTCTTGAGCGGAGGCGGTATGCATGGATCCACAGCCTTGCCCTTGCCTTTCTTACTCGTACTTATTGGACGGACGCGCGTGGCACACTCTCCACAATAGGCCTGAAAACCTGTTAGCTTTGGTTTTCCCAATACAAAGAATTGCCATGCAGGCCATCACTTACGTGACCGCAGGATTTGACAACCCAAATCTGCTGCTTCGTCTCATCCTTGCCAACTGCCAACTCATCTCCGCAATTAGGACACACAACTTCCTCGTCTTCTTCCGGACTGCGCGTGAAGCCCTTCTCGGCAGGAGGTGGCGGCTCATACTTGGGCGCGGGCGGCTCCACAACGCCTATTCCCAAGTCGAAACCTACCATGCCATAATCCATCTCCATCAGGATACCTGGTACAGCGGTGATCGCAACATTTCGTTGGCGCCTCGTATGTTGGCCGCCGGCGGGTTGGTTTTGCTGTGCCCTGCGCAGTCGTTCCTCGGCTTCCTCTCTGTATGCACGGGCTTGTTCAGCACGGCGCCTAGCCATGCGCTGAGCCGCGTGCGTGCGAGCTATGCCGTCGTCGTCGTTCCTGAAATTTACATTGGCATAGTGGTTGAGGAAATTGGCGGTCAGTTGGTTTTGACCACGGAAGCGCTGCACCAGGCGGCCAATGCCAAAGTCGCCACCCGGAGGTCGTTCGCGGGTGCCGATGCCGCTTCCTGCCATAGCCGGTCGGTCGCCGTTGATACTCGGTACAGGGCGTGTATTTGTGTGTATGACATCGTCGTCATCGTCTGCAGTAAGATCGATGGGAAGGTTTCCATCATTTGCAGGACTTTGTGTGGCGCCTTGTCCAGGCATGAACACTGCAGGTGTTGCACGCCGAGATGGATTTCGAGATAGCGGTCGAGAGCTCACAATTTCGACATCGTCAAGATCCATGGACGGCGTTGGACGACGTCCTAGAGAGCCAACACGTCTCAGCCCGGCTGTCGTTGGCCTTGCTTGCGCCAGTGGTATAAAGAGGGAATCCTCGTCGTCCTCTTCTCTCGGCATTTGTGGCATCGCCCGATCTTCTCCGAATGTCATGTGTAGATTTCCATTCATGTGTTGGCCCTGCGCTGGGCGCTGTGCTGGCTGGTGCTGTTGTACCTCCTCATCTGAATCTGCAAGATCGATGATATCCCTTTGGTACCGCGGTAACCGCTGAGCACGTGAGGACGTGCCAGCAGTAGAAGCGCCTTGCGTATCCGGCGTGGCTAGACGAGGCTGCGGTATACCATATTCATGCCTGTCCCCCGTGAGGTCTATTGCGTCGGCCATGCTAGCTGCTGACATGATCGGCCGTCTGAAATCGAGTCCGTCTCCCAGAAAATGCTGTTGCAACGGTCGCTGATGCCAGGGGTCTTCCACTCGTCTTCGCTGCGGCTGATGCTCGTGGTTGTGGTAGTGGTCATCGTGTGGCGCTGGCGAAGCGCCGGAGTAGTTGAGGAAGGGTGGTGGGGCATCTGCTTGTGCCATTATATTGTAGGGACGCTGGCGAGCTTGTGTCAGTGAACGGCAAGACGGACAAACGTGTCGGTGGCAGGCAAGGGTGTGGATTCGCTGAACAGTGAGTATGGCGCACCTTGGGAGTCGATCTGTCGGACAGGTTCGCATCCATGGCAAGTCCGCAGTTGGAAAGTAAACCTCGGAGTCGATGTGCTCCTATGTGCGATGTGCCAGCGTGGCTTGGCGGGTAGTGTACATGCGCCTCAGTGGAGGCCAAGGGTGGCGGGGTGTTGTCTTCTTTCTGAGAAGGTGGATGTAGTTGAGTGGTCTTTGTAGCTGCTGTCCGTGTGTGCGTTGACGTAGGGCACCGGCCAAAGTGGTGCTTCAGGCTTCGGCTTGAGAAGCGGAGTTTAGACGAGTTAGCGAGTTAAAGATGAAAAGCTCTAGCTCATCTGCCACAGCTCCAGTGAGGCAAGAGAAATTGAACTGTAACGATAAATAAGGGAAGTGACGGCCAGCGACATGTTTGCTTCTTCCAATAATAGCCTCCTTTCATCCACTGAGGCTGGTCTTTCACAGCAAGGTACATCGTTACTTTCCACACCAGCGCGTGATCAGCAACACTAGTTGACTAGCGGCAGCCTCTGTGGCATTAATTGAACCTTCTACACATGACGACGCTTAAGGCATTTCATATCGCAGGGAGTATCATTCAGACCGCGATACCGCGCTACGTATCAGAGCTTCTGTTGTTAATGTACATACGCCTCCTCTCACTTGGTTCCTTCAACGCCAGAACGCCTTTTGCCGTCATGCTAAGCTTTCTAAGCAAGCACGCTGACAGTACCCTCACTAGTCAGCGCAACCAAGCTCTTCGCATGAGATCCCCACTGCACGGATACTGCTTTAACAGCTCTGCGCAAAGGCTCTGACCAGGTCTTGCCCTTCTTCTCGTACTGGTTGACAACTACGCCGCCTGGCCCGCAGGCTGCAAGGAACTGTCCTGTGTAATCCCAAGTGAGCCCTGTAATCGCAGTTCCGACATCCAGAGTGGCGAGCTGGTTGAGCTTGCGCAGGTCCCAGACAATGGCACTGGTCTGGTTCTGGTGTGCAGAGGCAAGCCAAGTGCCATTCTCCGAGAAGGAGACAGCAGAGATCGGAGCAGGGGATGCTGCAGGGAATGTGTGGGCGAGTTGCGAGGTCTTAACGTCGTAAAGCTTGATTGTGCCATCGACGGCTCCAGCGGCCAGAAGATGGCCATCAGGGTGGAATGTGATGGTGGTGAGTTCTGTGAAAGAAATTAGTGCTGGTTTCTAGCAATCTAGATGTCAATGTACTCACCTGAGTCCGCGTAGATTTGTGTAAGCACTGCGGATGCCTGTAGGTCGTAGAGAACGTAGCTCTTGTCCACACCAACCGAAGCAACAACGTCACCACATGGGTGCACAGCAACTGCGGTAGCAGCACCAGCGTGCTGGTGGAACTTGGCCTGAGCAGAACCTTCAACTGCAACAACCATCGAACCGCTGGATGTAGCGACAACAACCTTGTCGTTGGCCCATGCACCGTCCAGGATCGCACCAGCGCCAAGGTTGCTTCTTGTGGTGAAAGCACTGTTCTTCAAGTCGTACACACCGATTGCACCGTCGGAATCTCCACATAGGAAGAAGTCGCCAGCGTTATCCACAGCGAGGGTTTTGGCTCCCGTGAATTGTGAGTCGATATCGGCCTTGATATCATACGAAGAAATAGCATCGCCAGTAGCCCAGTCTTCTGGTACAGGTCGCTTGCGGCGGGTTGCAGATAGCCTCTGCTGGGTCTCCTCGATCTTTGCCAGTACAGTTGGTGAGAGGCCCTGACCATCAACCTGCATAGCATCTCCATTTGCTGCACCATTGCTGCCGTTGCTTCCACTGACCGTCACTCGTGAAAGCGCGTCGCGAGCTTCATCCCTCTCCTTCTGCAAGCGCGCAATAACGCGCTGGGCAGAATCATTGTAGTAAAGCGCAGAGCTCAGCTCCTGTCTTGTCTCCGCCAGCTGCTGCTTCAACTGATATGTCTCCAGGATGATCGCATCCCACTCATTTTGGAACGTCGAGAGAAGCGCAGGAATCGAGGTAAGGGTCGGCGGTCGGGGCTTCACTGAACGAGGTTGCTTCAGGTCGAGCAGGTCGTCGATGGTGAGCTCTTCGCCATTGACGGGGTCGGTACCGTTCTCCGAGATGTAAGCCTCAATCAAGCGTCTTTCGAAGACATTGCCTACACCTACAGTAAGTGGAATGCGCGGAATATTCGAGGGTTGTGGTTTCCACTAACCAGACTTGCGCGATGCGACGGGCTGCTGGGGCACTTCGCCGGAGACTGCGATCACGATTAGCAGTTGAATATGATCGTCGCGTGCGAGGGTACTTACTTGCGCACTGCATGGTTATTCGATGTGTTCTTGCGCGAAGCGTGAATCAATTAAGAGATCTCGTACCTAGACGCGAATCGAGAAGGGAACGAACCTTGAAGCTTGCGAGAGTCGTAGCTGCCTGAGGCTGCGAGCGACTTGAGACCGGCTCGACCGGCCATTTTCAGCATACTCAAGTTGTCTGCTCCTCACCTTGCACGTAACGATATGCGATCATAATCAATCAGGGGTATTCTGGTTCCTGTTGAGAATCAATATAATATCGATGATACCTCGTTTTTGACTTCAAAAGCATCCAACAATCTGCAGAATACAGATCGCTTCACTACTCGAGAGAAGCTCACTCGCTGCCGCAATGAAACAAAGACAATATAGTCAGTCATAAAGAGTATCTTGATATGGTCAAGTGGAAATCATGATAAGCCTATTGATTGCGTTCAGACTTGGAAGAACATTACATATCTGCTATCTGCGAAAAGCACATCGCTCCGCTCTATCAAACCAACAATAATGTCACGAATGTTGGATTCCAGGAGGATGTCTTCTCCATGCTCGTGCCCTTGCTAGTAGCATCGACAAGCGAGATACACGACATCCTAGTGGCCATGCATAGGAATAACTCGGGCGGTCGGCAAGAGTCTACACATGAGGCTGCTTGAAATTTGCGCATGTGATCACAATGACAAAAAATGCCATCTTTTGGTATTCAATGCCTGCTATTGGGGGCATGATTACCGCTCTGACGCCTTCGCGGTCGTTGAAATATCTCCGCTATATAAAACTGCTTTTGAAACTCCCAACGCTGTTGGCTCACAGAGTCACAGGGAGGAAGGGCGTGGATTTCTGAGCAAGAACGTAACGTTACCAGCTTCGTCCAGAAGTATATTGTCAGCCTTACCGTGCCTACGACTATTCCGAAGACCATTCCGCGGCACGGAAGATGCTCCAAAATTCTCCCGTCCACTCAACATGACGCTGTACGACATCAACCTCAAGAGCGTTTCCACCTGCTCTTCCACCACTCGAATTCGCCACGTGACATCAATGTGACAGTGGCTGTTTGACCAATGCAATCGATCGAGTGGTTTCGGGCCTTCGTCGCACGTTGAGGCTTGGGCTCTCGGGCCACCGTAGCAACGCGGTGCGGGCTATCTAGATGCTTCCATGGTCGTGTTGAAGGGCAGACAACACCGCTGCGACGGGATGAAGGCTGGCTACTCACGGAGGAACAGGAGCAATATATGGATGGATATCGTCGGAACGCCGCCTGTTCACGCTCGACCTCGCCAATGATGCAGCGCGACCCGAAGCAAGACGATAATTGCATCACAGACAGGCGAGGCTGGTCGGTTGAACACCGCCGAAAACCGCCGATGAGAAGCTTTGGGCACCTCCAGTGGGCGTGGGCGCGCGCATATGGAGGGGTTTCGTCAATTGGGGGACAGAAAGCTGAGCGAGTGACGCAGGCGCGGTGGTGGGGCACATAACAAAACTCGAACCTCCTCCTCCTCCCACCACTCTCGCCCTCTCACATCTCACATCCATACTCCCACCACTGCTCCATCTCACTACTCTCATCCACCGCTATACCCCTTGATACCCCAATACCAACCACACAACCACCTACAATGGCCCAGTCCGTCCTCTCCCGCAAGTCCGGTGTCATCGTTGGCGACGATGTCCGCGCCCTCTTCAAGTACGCCCAGGAGAAGAAGTTCGCCATTCCCGCCATCAACGTGACCTCTTCCTCCACCGTCGTCGCCTCCCTCGAGGCTGCCCGCGATGCCAAGTCGCCCATCATCCTCCAGATGTCCAACGGTGGTGCTGCCTACTTCGCCGGTAAGGGTGTCTCCAACACCGACCAGAAGGCCGCCATTGCCGGTGCCATTGCTGGTGCTCACTACATCCGTGCCGTCGCCCCGGCCTACGGTATCCCCGTCGTCCTCCACACCGACCACTGCGCCAAGAAGCTCCTTCCCTGGTTCGATGGCATGATCGAGGCCGACGAGGCCTACTTCAAGGTCCACGGCGAGCCCCTCTTCTCCTCCCACATGATTGACCTTTCCGAGGAGGAGGTCGACTACAACATCAACACCACCGCTTCTTACCTCAAGCGTGTCGCTCCCATGAAGCAGTGGATCGAGATGGAGATCGGTATCACCGGTGGCGAGGAGGACGGTGTTGACAACGAGTCCGTTGACAACAACTCCCTCTACACCCAGCCCGAGGACATCCACCAGATCTACAAGGCCCTCAACGCCATCTCCCCCTACTTCTCCATCGCCGCTGGCTTCGGTAACGTCCACGGTGTCTACAAGCCCGGCAACGTCAAGCTCCGCCCCGAGCTCCTCCAGAAGCACCAGCAGTACGTTCAGGAGAAGGAGGGCCTCAAGGACGACAAGCCCGTCGCTCTTGTCTTCCACGGTGGCTCCGGTTCCTCCAAGAAGGAGTTCCAGGACGCCATCTCCTACGGTGTCGTGAAGGTCAACGTCGACACTGACATGCAGTTCGCCTACACCCAGGGTATCCGCGAGTACATGGTTACCAAGAACGACTACCTTTCCAGCCAGGTCGGCAACCCCGAGGGTGCTGACAAGCCCAACAAGAAGTACGTCTTTATTCTTTTTCTTTTCGAAAAGTTTGAAAGTCATTTACTAACATCACTCTTCAATCAGGTTCTACGACCCCCGTGTCTGGGTCCGTGCCGGTGAGGTCACCATGAAGAACCGTGTCACCGAGGCCCTCGCCGACTTCAACTGCGTCAACCAGCTCTCTTAGATTGCTCCGCCTACCTCGGAAACATAAATTGTTTGGTCTAATGCGCAGGTGTTGAAATATGGGGGAGAAAATTCAAAAGTGAAATTGATGAGGAATGCGACCCATCAGGACTACGATTCTGTGGGACATCTATTTTATGTAGCATTCACGACGAGTATGAGCAATGAACACACGCTGTACATACATTCTCTTCTCATTCTTTAAATTCTGTCTTTGTGACAAGGGGTGGTAGTGTTCAATGGTAGAGTGAGATCTCCATTGCATCATGCAGTGCATGCATGCCGACTGTGTTCTCGTGCTGGCTTTCACATCGTGATGACCAGGAAAGTATTCCCATCTTAGACTCTTAGCTCCCGTTCACTGCTGGATTTTATGCTACCATCTGATGCATTACCTGGATACCTCAAGAATGGTCCTGATTGGGATTACATCTGGCCCTTTCTGCATATGTCATACTGATGATATCAGGCTTGTCTCTCAGGCTCCACTCGAGACGAAATAGAGTTTTCGAAGCCTGTCAGCGGCTTCGGCGCCGATGTCGTTGGTGGGATAGTTCGAAAGTCATGTGAATATCTTTGAGACGAACTCATATTTTCCGAAAAGATCAAGAAATCGGAAGCGTTAGTACCGCAATGCATAGGCCTCAAGGTACCATGACTGATCGCGTAGTTACAAGTTATGCTTGTCGAACCGAGCTAAACATCATCGCAGACATTGATTGAGTTTTCTTGTTCGTACAGTCTGCATTTGGACTCATTACCATTGATGTCGTTTACTGAACTACACATATCCACTCATCTCATTCGCCTGAAAATACAACGCTCACTTCAGCTCTTCTGCGAGACCAGCAAGGAAGGACGCCAATCCGTGCGCACCCGGGTCAGGGACCTCCTCAAAGCCACTGCCGCCAACATACACCGTACGACCCAAGCTAGCCTTCATACCCTTGGTTTTCGCAGCTCCCTGCTCCGCCGCTGCCGCTGCCTTGCCAATGTCTCCGCTCGCTCCCAGCTCCTCGACGAAAGGCGCTAGAGCGTCCACCAGCGTACGATCACCCGGTTTTGCAGGCGTGTACTTGGCCATGCTCTCACTGGCGATACGCAACGCTTTAGCCCAGACTTGTGCGTCAGCTGGCTTGTCGTTGCCGTTACCTTGAGAGCGCAGGCCGTGAGCCAGAGCGTTCAAGAAAATGGCGTAGAGAGCGCCGCTAGTGCCATCCATGTCCGTTTCGACCGTCGAGATGATTGCGTCGAGGTAGAGCGCGGCATCTTTTTGGTTGGAGTCGAGGACTTGCAGGATGCCTTCGGCGCCACGCTTCAGGCCGATACCACAGTCGCCGTCGCCAACGACGGTGTCGTAGCGGGTGACGTCTGGTTCGGCGGCGATGAGACGTTGCAGGGCGTGTTGGAGGGCTTTGCTTGCGCGCGAAGGGTCGATGATTAGGCCGGCGGGTTTGTTGGTTGTGTCTTTGCCGGCGGCTGTAGTACTGGTTTGCGTGGGTGGGTTGCTCCAGGTGGAGGTTTTGATGGGGGCTGCCCAGCCTGTTGCTTCGGCGGGTGCATCGAGGAGGTCGAGGAGGGATGCGCTGACTCCTGAGTCGGTCAACTTGAGCAAGGAGATGGAGAATCCGAGGCCGTTGAGAGAAGTCATAAATGTGCCCGAGAGAGTTCTCTTCGGAACAATGCCATAGTTCTGTTCCAGCTGGTCCACCACTTCAGCTGTGATGCCTCCCATTTCCAGCGGGCTGACGCCTCCGAGGTTGTTGACCAGGAGCACGGTATCATCACTCTTGTTGACCTGCAAGAAGGCTCGATCTTTGTCCGTTTGGTCAAGCATGTACTTGAGCATGGTCTTCACTGTGCCAGGCAGCTCGCTCGTGGTTCGCTCGGATCCAGGCTCATTGTGAATACCCATTCCAACTTCAATCTCGTTCTCCTTGAGCTCATCCTCTCCACCAGGCGCACGTCCAGGCACATGCACATGCGACAGAGAGCTTCCAATGGAAACAGTGTTGTCAGCAACCAGCTTCGCCACCTTGTGAACATCTTGCAGACTGGCGCCAGTTGCAGCCAGCGCACCAGCAATCTTCTGCACAAGAACAGTACCTGCAATGCCGCGACGACCGACCTTTCCGCCCTTCTCCCTGCCTACACCACAGTCGTCTGCAACAACGATCATCTCAGCCTCGATTCCAGCAGCCTTGGCTTTCTCAACGGCCATGCCGAAGTTGAGCACGTCACCGGTGTAGTTCATGACCACAACGAGCACGCCTTTGCTCTTCTCCACTCTCTGCAGAATGCATCGTCGGACCTGCTCTGCGCTAGGAGAAGCAAAGATTGTGCCTGCTACGGCGCCAGAGAGAAGACCTGGTCCGACGAATGCTGCGAATGACGGTTCGTGGCCTGCGCCACCACCGGAAACCAGACTGACTTGTGGTTTCACAGCATCTGGGCGGAGATAGACGACTTTGTTCTCTTCATCGAGAGCTGTCGTGGGATTGGTTTGGGTCACGGCCTTGAGAGCAGACTTGACCAGGTGTGTGGGATCGTTGATGAAGTGTTTAGCTGTAGTTGGTGCATTAGCTTGGTGGGCAAAGAGTAGGAGCTTCGTTCCTCGTACATGACATTCTTTCTTACAAGCTTGCCAGTGAGAGTTGTGGCTAATCGCTCTCGCGTCACTACTCAGTCAATGGCCGTCTGCCTAGGTGATATGGTATATGTCGAGGAGCAATGGGAAGGAGAGAGACAGACACGAAACCAGATGGGATGTTGAGAGCTACTTCTACGGCGAAGGATCGTGTCTCTTCTTGGTAACCCGGGCCACGACAGTTGGCCTAGAGCATGGAGGTCCACCTAACGCTGCCCTTGGCCCATACCATTCGGCCTTCATCTTGGGCGGGGTACCATACCCTTGGGCGGGGTCGTTGTCGTCGGCGTTTGCTTACTGGTCACAGGCGACGTGCGATGTCCAGGGCCGAAGTAGACTACTCTCGCCCGTGTTTTGCTTGCATGCTTGGACTGGAATATGTGCGAGGTCGGAGTACTTCTCGTCGTAGCACGGTGAGAAGAGGTCGGACCTTCAGAGGGTCTCTATCTGTCTGCGGGTAGGAAACTCCGAGGCGCGGAGCCGATGCCGTTGCAAGGACGCGAACATCGATGCGGAACAGATACACGCTTGGTTCCTTGGATTTACAGAAAATATAGTCCTCACGATAAACAGACCAGTCTGTTCTTGAACTCTCGACCAGCAGATATCACAGATGTTCGAAAATCGACGAATGCTCTTTTGACGACCCTAACCCTCTCAACCCCGAAATCGTCACCATCGACGATGTATATGTTGGCAATATGTACATGTACAAGAACGTGATGTCTGTCTAGGCCGTATGGATGGCCTGAATCTTCATCCGTCAAATGAGAAGAACAAGCATGTCGACGATCGTTCTCATGTTATTCGTATGATCAAGCAGGTACCTTACACTTGAAAAGCTGTAATAGAACCATCAACCACGAGATGTGTGTACCTGTGAGCATACACTTACAGTGAAACAATGTGGGATTCGATGGCCGTAACTCTTCCGTACAAATGCTTGAAAAGCACATGAAAGTCATGTTGATATTCACATGTCAAGCAGGAGTGGCGTTTGGTACCTGGGTGTTTGATCACCCGCCAAGCGGCTGACTGACATCAGAGGGTCGAGTGTCAACAACGTCTTGACCATTCGAATCTTCTGGCTTCTATCATCAGCCAAAGCAAACGCCACGCCTCTCTCACTGCCACTTTCTGGCTCGCCACATCGACAAACACTCCTTCGCATCTTCACAGATCACCAAGTCGATAAAACAAACCAGCACGTCAGACACACCGCAACCATGGCGGCGATCCCGGTGAAAGTGAAGCACCAGGGCAAAACCTACGACATCGAGATCGACCCATCCTCGACCGGCGAAGAGCTCCAGCTCCAGCTGTACTCCCTCACCAATGTCGAACCTGATAACCAAAAGATCATGGCCGGCAAGATGATCAAGGCCGACACCCAGCTTTCCTCCATCAAGTTCCGCCCCAACCAAGTCATCACCATGCTTGGTAAGCCCTCCGCCGAAGTTGTCATGGAGGCACCGAAAGAGAGGATGAAGTTCTTGGAAGATATGACCGATGCGGAGATTGCGAAGCAGGACGGTGCGATACCCGCAGGCTTGAACAACACTGGCAACACCTGTTACGCCAACGCCACTTTGCAGACGCTACGCATGATCCCCGAGCTCCAAGAGCAGCTGCAGAGCTACAAGCCAAGCGCGCAAGCCGGGCCCTCGACTTCATCGCTGTTCAGCGCCGATCAGCTGGCGAACGTTGGTCTTGGTGGACTTGGTGGTGCCAACGACCTGACTGGTTCTCTGAGGGATGTCTACAAGATGATGGGAGAGACACAGGGTGCTGTTCAGCCTCTCATGTTCTTGACTGCACTCCGACAGCAGTATCCTCAATTTGCTGAAAAATCGAAGAACGGCCACGGCTACGCACAGCAGGACGCCGAGGAAATGTGGTCGCAGCTCATCGCAACACTCGACCAGTCACTCAAGCTCGACACGAAAGAGGCAAAAGATGAGGGCTTCAACACTTGGGTGGAGAAGTACATGGGAGGCCGATTCGATACCGTCACTAAGAGCGAGGAGGCACCCGATGAGGATGCGCAGTACGGGAAGGACACCTTCAGGGATTTGAAATGCAACATCAGCGCCGAGACCAATCATCTGCGTGAGGGTCTCTCGATCGGGCTTAATGAGCAGCTCGAGAAGAACTCCCCGACTCTTGGTCGCAACGCCAACTACACGAAGACCTCTCGCATCTCTCGCTTGCCCAAATACTTGCCCATCCACTTGATGCGCTTCCTGTGGCGCCGCGACACCGGCAAGAAAGCCAAGATCCTGCGCAAGGTCACTTTCCAGCACGAGATCGACCTGCTTGAGTATTGCACCGATGAGCTTCGCGAGAAGTTGGTACCTGTCCGCGACCGCGTTCGTGAGGTGAGGAAGGAGATCGAAGACGTCGAGCGTCAGAAGAAGAGGCAGAAGCGTAGACGTCAGGATATCGAAGACGAGGCGGTTGGAGCTAGCAAGATCGCGAAGGACGAGCCTTTCCAGAAGCGCGCTCAGAAGGAGAAGGAGAAGGAGCGCGAGACCAAGGCCACCGGCCCATCCAACGAGGGCGAGCTCGCCGCTGAGAAGAAGGGTGAAGACACTGCGATGGGTGGCACCGAGGAGGTGTTCAAGACTGATGCTGAGATTGAGGAGGAGCGCGCACAGGCGATTCGCACCTTAAAGAAGGAACTGCTCGCCGCGGTCCACCCCGACATGGCCAAGGACAGCACCGCCAACCAGACCGGTCTTTACGAGCTTCGTGGCGTGATTACCCATCAGGGTTCGTCTGCTGACTCTGGTCACTACACTGCCTACGTGAAGAAGACCGCCTTGCCTGGTCAGGAGGAGGACGGCAAGTGGTGGTGGTTCAACGATGACAAGGTGCAGGAGGTCGACAGCGAGAAGATCGAGACTCTGTCCGGTGGTGGCGAGAGCCACTCCGCTCTTATCTTGCTCTACCGCGCCGTTGAGCTGCCCAAGGTGTCGGAGACTGAGGAGAGCGCATAAGCTTGTGCATTAAGATCGAGGCGTAGGCTCGCGCCTAGATTCGACCGGGAGCGATCGGACCGTACTTGGGTCACACGAGATTAATGATAGAGATATGCCAAATGTGATCATGCTAACGCAAGAAATCCGCATCACAATCGTCCCGTAATGCCCAAGGTAGTGTTTTGTGAAACCAGCCACATGTGCAGCACACCACTGTTAACCTCACCTAACCTCACTCGACCGGCTTCCGCCACTTTCTTTTCCAAAGCCCGAGTCCTTACACCCCAACACCCAACCATTCACACTCCACTCATCCTAACTCGCGGTTCACGAAAGACCCCGATGTCAACAACTCGTTGACCGTCCCGCCAGCAACATGTTCTACAGCCACGAAGGTATCTTCAGCTCCATCCCAACGCGTTGCTGTACACGGTCACACACTGACGCGTTCAACCAGTTCTCACGTCGCGCAAATATGGCGTCGCAACCGTCTGGTATCCATCTCGTCCTGCCTACACGCGAAGCACGTCGAGTACTGACACTCGCTCACCAGGCTCGTCGCCACACTCGGCTCAAAATCGAATCTGAAGAAAGTCTCACGCAAAGCCATTCTCGACGTGGACGTGGTGAAGACGTGTGACACCATCATCGAGCCGGCGGCGCCCATGTCGCTTCGTCTGTCGAGCAATCTCTTGTGCGTAGCCTCTCCTTGAGTCGTCTCGACGTTATCGAAACACGCCAGCTGACAGCACTCAGGTACGGCGTCTCGCGCGTCTACGCACAACAGTGCGGTTACGTCTTGACCGATGCAGAGGCAGCGAGGACCGGGATGCGAACTGTCTTCAAGGCTCTCAAGGCGGATGCTTTGGATGCTGTGAGCGGCCACAAGGGACGGTAGGAGCTGATATAATCTCGTGCACTTCACTCGGAAAAGCTGACAAGACGAACAGTGCCGATCAGCTCGTCCTCGAAGACGACCCGAACTTCTTGCCAGAGCTGGATCTGCTTCAGATGGACCTGAGTGGCACTACGATGTTGACAGATTTCGACTCTCTGCAGTCCCCGGCCACAACCACTCCCGACAACTCCCAGCGCCAGGACGCATTCCTGCCGGACCCCACAGGAGGTTTGATGGAACCGCCGTCAGCGAGCTCCCTCGTTGGTGGACCGGTCGGCGCTGGTTATGCATATTCTGTCCGCGGAGACTCTGGAGCAGGCACGTGCATCGGTAGTGGCATGTTTCAGCAGGATGAACCGCAAGGGTTGCTTGAAGACGATCTCGGCATGCAGATTGACGCAGACGGCAACTTCGTGCTCGACGAAAACTTGCCAGCTATGGACACCCGCCAGCCTCGCCAGCCTTCTGGCCGAGTCGATAGAACAGATGTCCTGAGTGATGGGGCCAGCGCACGTGTCAGAGCCGAGCATGCTGGCGGTCGGAACGTCGCAGATCTTGTAAGTGATTCTTTCCTCACTTATCCCTCGCTGGCTTACCAATGCCAATGTACAGCAGTTCACGCAGCACGATGATGACGGCTTTGTCCATCCTCAAGACGATGCATACATAATGGACCAAGATGACATACTGGGAGAACACCACGAGCAAGAAGACTCGCGTCAGAAGTCTGTTCATTCCGACAGCGCTGAAGCTGCACAACGCCGTCGTCCCCGTGTCGGGCCGGTCAAGGTCATCCCGCTCGACAAGTCTATCGAGCTCCACAACCGCGATATCTCTGACTGGAACAGGCAGTACAAGGAGAACATGAACGAGGCTCTCCGTCACAAGCATGCACACCGCCTTGTGACTTTGGCAAAAAAGAATGCAGAGCACTGGATGCTAGGTAGCGGAGGCAACGGCTTGCTGCAAAGCGACCATGGACCACTCAATATGTTCACTGGGATCAAGCTCCTGGAAGCGATGACTGGGCTCAAACTCACACCCGGAGGCGAGAAGCGCGCTAGAGATGGGGATCCTGCTTCGGAGGACAGTCGTCGTGTACGTCCCCGCGCAGAAGGAGTCTCGTCCGACGAAATTGGTCGTGGTTTCGACTTCCAACATGATGGCTATATCCCCATGGGCGACGACTACACCATAGAGCAAGGCAGAGACCAGCCGACTCCACTCGACGATCGCCACCTGTCGGGTATATTCCCATGGAATCAAAGCACTGGATCCCGTCGCCCAACTGCACTCTTCAGCGTAGGTGGTACATCTGCGACTGGTGCTCTCGCGTTCCCGCCCCTCAGTCGTAGTGGAAGCCGCTTGCCAACTGCCTCTCCACTCGGAGGCCGTGGGTTTGAGATTGGCAACGAAGATGACGACCTTCACCTGGGAGGCTCGAACGCGTATCTTGGAGCCACCGCCGAAGATGAGTTCGAGTTGTTCGGCCCAGCCGCACAAGTCGACACCCAGACTGCTGCTGAGTCTCAATGGGTCCGTGCAGCTCTGAATGGCGAGAGTGCCAACTTCCTGGAGTTCGTCAAGGCAGGTATCGATGAAGCGGATCAAATGCGTGCAGCCGCACCTCTCGGCGACGAAGAGGATGAGAACATGACGGGTCGCATCGACTTTGACCAGCTGTTGCTGCCTACGAACAACACTCGCGTGGTTGCTGCGCAGGGTTTGCTCCACGTGCTGTCACTGGTAACGAAGAATGCTCTGATCGCCGAGCAGGACGAAACCTTTGGACCGATCAGCTTGAAGGTACTCGATGCCTGATTGAGTGTGTACACTCTGATGTGTGCAGTTCTCTGTTGATGTTGCTGAGGTGCTGTCGTGCCTGGCCTGGTACGAGGTTAGCTTTTGATGGCGTTGATTCGGGTTTGCGAGATACCCATTTGCTTTGTTTGTTTTACTAGTATCGCGCAGCATCGATTATTTAGCTATAGTATCAACGCAGAGTCTGATGTTATTCTCAACAGTGTTACATAACAGTGCTGGCCAGACAAAGGTACAATGTTTAGTAGTGGTGGTCATGGTCTGCGCCGTACATGCTCGACTGACCAGTACTCACCCATATGTTAACGATGTTGACCTTGCATTGCCTGGCTCGTGAGCATGAAGACGACCAAGGGACAACGCATGCGAATGAAGTTCTCTGTGGCTGAGTGCATACATCAGAACCAGGCTTGTGCCCGACCGTCTAGAGTCATCGTGCACGTATTCAAGGGCTTTTCGAACGATCTTTTCGATGTTCCTGAATCCTAATTCTCCCGCCTCAGTAACACAGCTAGTCCACCTTGTGAACATCATCTCTAGCTGCTGCCGCTCGGAGCAGGCAAAGTGGAGCCTAAGCTCAAGGCAGCGTTTCAGATTGGCGGAAGCACCACTCCGCCCGAGTGATACGCGTCCGTAGGGCTGGGCACCGGCACAGCGAACCGTCTACGCCTCGCAGCATTGCGTATTGCATTTCTCTGGGCGGTGATGTATTGTTTATCTTCTACTCGCGCTGGTTTCGCTGAGTGTACTTGGGTTGCTGTTGGAGAGACACCATATTTTTGAAACTGGGTTGCGGGACTTGCGCGCGGAATCAACGTACAGGGATCCCGACCGACACTTGGAGCGATCATCACATTCGGACTTCCTTGGTGGCTGGCGGCATAGGAGTTTACTTGGCATAAGTAGGAATAAGTAAAGAGCAGGATCTTCGCTGTATACAAAGGCATCAACTCGAGTGTCAAGTGCGCACAACGAGACTGGTTCGACCGGAAACGTACGAGACAGACAGAGATGTCGGACAATGGATCGGGACCCAGTGGCATACAGGAGACGCTATCATCATGGGACAACTGCATGTCAAGAGCATATTGGTAAGAGCGCATGTATACACTGTGGCGATGTGTACGCGACTAACATTTACTCCCAGTAAATGGCCAGTAATCGTCGGCATCATCCTGGGTAGTATCATCGCGCTATCCATTCTATGGTGCATGGTCAGGTGCATATGTGGTGGTATCGTGGACTGCTGCTGCGGGTGCTGCGACTGCTGTTCCTCTCGAAACAAGAACGGATACCAACAACCTGCGCAACCACCACCGCAATATCCTATGCACAACCAATACTATGGTCCGCAGCAACCCATGTACTCGGCGGCACCAATGTACGCACCTGCGCCAATGTATGCGCCACCTCAAATGTCAGGAGGAGCAGGCTCTCGCAGCGCGCCCATGAGCCCGTACGAAGCACCAAAGGGTGCATACAACGAAGATGCGCTCCCTGCTTTCCCAACGCACACCCGCGATCGCCAGTACGATGACGTGGAGATGGGCCACCTCCAGAGCCCTCAGGCAGGCCAGCAACAGGGACTGCTCTCGTCGAACGCGAACGCCGACTACTACGACCAACCGGCTGGTGGCGACTTGGGCGCCATGAATGCGGCACCGGCACACAACTACGACTCTCACCGTCAATTCGCACCGCAGTCACTCTACAGCCAGGAGACAGGTTCACAAGTCCCTAACCGCGTCACGAGCGTGCGGTCAACGCAGTACGAGCCCAGCCTTTACCCGCCTAGTTATCACACGCAGGCGCAAGGCAACCACACTTATCTCGCTGGAGGGGCTGTGTCGCCGCCACCGATGGGTCAGACTATCGGAAGGAAGCCGGTGCAAGGCACTTGGCGGGATGTTTGAGGGCGGATGGTAGCATTCCGAGGGAGTTTTGGGACGTCTTATGGGTAGTAATTATGGGAACACGACTTACGAACATCCGTTTGAGGCGGTCATATATCAATGAAGTCTAATTATGTCTCGCATGAGCATCTCAATGGCAAGCATGTCTGCATCTGTCTCTAGGACCGATAATGCTTGCAGGTGACCTGTTCTGATAGCTGGGTCTCGTTGCTAGTATCTCGATGGTCAGGCAAGATTAGTGGTATATCTCTTGTCGAGAAAAAGGTACTTGCGCACAAGCTATCGAGTTGATCAAATCTGATCAGCACCTCCGCGGCGGTTATGTCTCAATGTGTCGAGTTCCTGGAGCCACGCGTAACACTCTTTTACTGGATATAGCTGCTGAGGTAGACAGGCATAGTTGATGATGTCCCGCTGCACTTTAAAGCGATAGTGTATTGCAACGCACAGAAGAATCGCTCCGGACAGCACGAGCCTCTGGCGAATGCCATTAAGTGACATGCGACTCGCGTCAAAAAAGCCGTGTGTCAGCCCTCGCGCTACCAACCACAAAATAATCCCACCCAGCCAACAATGACGTTTGTGAAGAAACCGCGATTCTATGGGAAACTCCGCAAAGTTCCGTCGAGCATCGCGATGCGTCTCGCTCGACGGGGCCCGGCACTTCTTCGTGGTCTTCGTGTGCTCTAGCGGGCAGCGCGACGGTGGACCGTGGTGCCGCGTCGCTAACCTCTCCGGCGTCTCCAACATACAAAGCGCGCAACGAAATGCACGAAATGCTGAGAACCACCGACGAAGGACCGCACATGCCGCTTGGGGTTGGCCAGCACGTGCGCCCCGCGTGGAGAGGGCGAAATGGAGAGGAGGACGACTAATAAAAGGTCACGTTGGCTTTGTGTATGTAGGAGGGAATGCACTGCGGTGCGATTGGATGAAGGTGTGGAAGGAGTATGTAATTGGGGCTTGGAGGAAAGTTGTAGATGGCCTTCTCGAATAATGTCATAGCTGCAGCGTTTCCTCAAGCTTCAGATGACTTCTTAAAGTGGCCCTGCGATTTTCGTCTTAGCGGCGGCCGAAGCGCAAAAGTTGCGTAGTGGGCGTTTTCAGCGCTGAAAACGACCAAGTCCGTGACTTCCGCCCACGGGGGAGATATGAGTAGACGGGGAGATGCCGCATGAGCCTGGTGCATACATGGTCAATGTAATACTTCTATATTGAATAGAAGAATCAATAGAATCACGAGAGATGTTCCCCATCAACGCCGTATCCTTCAATTGACGGCGAACATCTTCTACTGCAGGCGAGGTGTCTCTCAACCAATTCACAAACGATTTGCCATTTTAAGAGACCCCCCCGGCCCAGAGCGCTCTCCACAGGCAGGCGGCCCCGCTGCTGCAAGCTTAGAGGTAAGCTCGGAGGTTCGATCGCCAGACCACCGTCACAGCTCAACCGCCGCAGAGACATACCATAGTCTAGTACCAAGCATCCGCTGCCTCACCCACTGCCACTCTGCCCTCTCCCGCTCCGCCCTCTCATCCTGGCCGTCACCATTCGTCGTTCTCGCTCCCTCCCTCCGCCTTCGCGGTCATCCTCTCCAGCCCCATCACCAACTTTCCTCAAGGACGTCCACCAGAAGAAGCGAAACACCTTCTTCTCCGCCCTCTCGCGTGACGGTCCCTCCACCTCCACTCTCGTCCTCGGCCTTCTTCTTGTCGCCGTTCTCCTCATCCAATACCTCCTACCGCATCTTCCCATTCCCTACCAGGATCTCTTCCTGCGCACCTATCCCAAGCCAGAAGTAGCCTCGTGTCCGCCGGTGCCCACCTACAACCCGTTCGTGCAAGATCTGTATTGCCGCGTACCAACACACAACCCAGGAAGCATCTACAATCGATCTCCACGCAGCATGTCTCTCGCACAAGCCGCCGAGCGCGTAGCCGCTGAGTTCGAGTACACCAAGGAGGATGTCAACCGTGGCGTGACCGAGTTCATTCGCCAGATGGATGAGGGTCTGCACAAGCAGGGACAGACCATGAGCCAGATCCCGACCTACGTGACCGCTGTGCCCAATGGTACTGAGAAGGGATTGTACATGGCTGTTGATTTGGGAGGAACGAACTTCCGTGTCTGCTCCATTCAGCTGCACGGAAACAGCACTTTCAGCTTGACCCAGAGCAAGGTTGCCATTCCTCACGAGTTGATGGTTGCGAAGACCTCCCGCGAGCTCTTCGCTTTCCTGGCCAAGCAGATCGAGAGCTTCCTGAAGGAGCACCACGAGGACCACTACAACTCGCACATGGAGCGCAGGCAGTCTGTGTTCGGCGAGCCCAAGGACGAAGAAGTCTTCAGCCTTGGTTTCACCTTCAGTTTCCCCGTGCAGCAGTACGGCATCAACAAGGGCACTCTTATCCGCTGGACCAAGGGCTTCGACATCCAGGACACCATCGGAAAGGATGTTTGCGCCTTGCTGCAGAAAGAGATTGACAACCTGAACCTACCGGTCCGCGTTGCTGCGCTTGTGAACGACACCGTCGGTACACTGATGGCTCGCTCGTACACCAGCCCTGGCAAGACCGGCACTCTCCTTGGTGCCATCTTCGGCACTGGCACCAACGGTGCTTATGTCGAGAAGCTCGACAAGATCACAAAGCTCAAGGCTATGGGCGCAGACGCTGGTGATGTTGATGACAGCACCGGCGAGATGATTGTCAACACCGAGTGGGGCAGCTTCGACAACCAGCTCTCCGTCCTGCCCAACACACCCTACGACCAGTCTCTTGACGCTGAGTCAAACAACCCCGGCGTACAAATGTTCGAGAAGCGCATCTCTGGTATGTTCCTTGGTGAGATCCTCCGCCGCGCAATCATGGCCCTCGTCAACGACAAGACCGTTCCTCTGTTCAGCGACGAGGACAGCAGCAAGAACGACATGCGCAGCACTACCAACTTCGCACCCAACTCGCCTCTGCGCAAGCAGTGGGGTCTGGACACCAGCTTCCTTTCCATCGCCAGCGGCGACAACTCTGCTGGCTTCAAGGTTACCCGCCAGACTCTCGACCACGACTACGGTGTTTCTGCCGCAAGCGCTGAGGATGCCGAGGCCGTTCGCCTCATCGCCTCTGCCATCGGCAAGCGCGCCGCCCGTCTCTCGGCCGTCGCTATTGCTGCCATCGTCATTGGCACCGACAAACTCCAGCACCCCAAGGACATCGCCACAACCGATGACACCACTGTCAACGAGGAAGAAATCGTCGATGTCGGTGTCGACGGCAGCCTGGTCGAATTCTACCCCAACTTTGAGGAGTACATTCGCGAGGCTCTCAGGGAGATTCCTCAGATCGGTGTCTGGGGCGAGAGGAGGATTCGTATTGGTATTGCCAAGGACGGTAGCGGTGTTGGCGCGGCGCTGATTGCATTGGTCGCCGACAAGGCCATGAAGGGTGAGTCTTCGTAAACGTACGTCACGCTCAAGGCACACAACATTGTATTGACAGAATCCCAGGTGAGAGCTCGTTCGCCCGCCCCACCGGCGGCTTCGCTGGTCTCGTCAACAGCTTCATTGCCTACGTCAACCGCGGCGTCAGGCACATGTAGGGTGTTAGCAATGTCTACAGCACGAGACGCGAATGGCTGTTATATGGTTTCCAATGACACGCTTGGATTATGCACGAAGAACAAAAAGAGTTCTGGGAGTTTGCGAAAATCTTGGGTGTTCTTTTATGTTGCAATGCGGGCAAAGCGTCACGGTGTTTTGGTTTCTCCTCCATCTGATGTTTGACTACTTTTGTTAGTTACACCTGGTGGGATTGTATATATGTGCGTGCAAATTCCAATTCCAATTTAAATGCATATCACGTGGTGAATGGATTCGCGGTCAGTATGTTGCATGACGGCGCCATCGTCGTCGGCGTCACTCAGCTGAATGAATTGTGGTGCTGCCTTCGAAAGCCACGCGTTTGAGCAGCCACATAGGCGGCAATATTTTGTCGCCTGACCATATATACTCATGTAATGTTTCTGTTATATGCCGACCAAACAGCCAGACTCCGCAAGCAACACGAAACAATCATCAAAATGACATCGCAAATCATCCTCTTCTCGCAGCCACGCAGTGGAAGTAAGTTCTATTAGCGGAAGGCATGCCTGTCAAAAGTACACGGCTGATCTAAAAGTTTGCAGGTCACTAATTTGAGCGTCTACTCACCAGTCAGGAGAATGTGAAAGTGCTTGCCCATCCGTTCTCTGCAAGCCGTGGCAAGCAAGCTCCGTGGCTGTTGAGAGACAACTATCAGAATGGCATGGACTCAGAGGAACTTCGCGACTACGAGGAAGGGATGCTCAAGGAGATAGGGGCATGGGAGGATACCTTGAGTAAAACTGTGAGCGAGACCCGCCCGCCTGTGATCTGCGTACAAGACTCATTACAAACAGTATGAGGGCATCCTCTTCGTCCACTCCCACCCGTTCTTCCCCGTCCTACCCGACAAAATGCTCGAATACATCCACCTGCTCAGTTCCTCCGAACCATGCAACCTCAGGAGCGAAAACTTCTCCATCGTGCCGGACAGCCTCTTGCTTCGCCCTGGAACGATTCCTCTCATCTCAATCCGCGACCCGCGCCTGAGCGTGCCTTCCGCTTACCGCGTCTTGGAACGCATGAACTTACCTCACGCTGGGAGCTGGGCGTTCTTCCTGACCACTACCTGTAATGTCTGGAACGGCGTGCTCTACAATTTTTACAAGTCTCACGGCATCGAGCCGGTCGTTGTCGACGCTGACGACTACATGACCAGCGAGACGTTCGTGCGGAGCTTGTGTGTCAGGCTGGGCCTTGACTCGTCAAAGGTTCGGTTCGAGTGGGAGGCTGCGACTAGTGAACAGAAAGAGAAGGAGGTTCATCCGATGCAGTATGCTAGTCAGACCACGCTCTACGAGTCCTCTGGGGTTATTGCTGGGCGAGCTGCGAAGAATTCTGATTTTACTGATATATCGATGAAGTGGAAGGAGGAGTTTGGAGATGATGCTGGGTTGATTGAAGAAATGGTCGAATTGGCGATGCCGCATTACCAATACCTTTGCGAGAGGCGGTGGAGCTCTGGATCTGTCGAAGAGAAGGCGTGAGAACAAGTCCCCACATGATGTCCGGCTGGTACGGGTTACATGAATGAACTTTTGTCATTTTGTCTGCAGCTTCAGTTTCGGGAGATGTTAGACTCCAGTTGAACACGAATTTGTTGAGAAATGGTTGCCATTATCGTGCGTTACTGGTCGCCTGCATGCTGTGCCATTTCCCGCAACCCATCACCCTCAAGGAAACCCACCGTTTAGATGGCTACTGCCTTTTGGCTTCTTCCTCCATCTCCTTCTTCTCTTTCTCAATCATTTGCTTCGAGAAATTCCTCACGAAGTTCTCAGCAAAAGACTCGGGAAAAAGCCCGAACAAAGACATCAGATAGTCGTGACCCCAGTATGCAGCCACACTTCTCACACTCGTACCCGCGTAGCGGAGACTCGATCTAGCCAAGGTCCTTGGGGACGGCTGTGTCATGCTGATGTCCAGGGCTAGTCTTTCCGTTGCTGTCGGGCCGACAACGATGGCATGGCAGTCGATATCGTAGCCTGCGTCAAGCAATTCAACTGCAAGCGACTTCGACCAGGCTTTGTTGAAGGCCTTTGTGCCGCTGTATACGGCGATCCAAGGCGATGGTGCATCAGCAGCGCCACTGCTGATGTTGATTATCTGCAGAGCGAAGAAGTCGGGTCAGTATAGTGTCTTAGTCATCATGCTGAGATGCACCATTCAACCACGTACCAAGGCAGACTGGTTCGCAATCAGCGTCGGCAGGACTTGTCTGGTGAATTGCGTTGCGAAGCGCAGGTTGATGTCGATCCAGGCGTCGATCAAACCGGGAGGTTTCTCTTCGAACTTCCTGAAACTCGGTTTTCCACCAGCGACGCCGCCGACGTTATTGATCAAGATCTTGACGTTGAGGCCTTTGAACTCGGACAGCGCGGCGGCCATCTTGTCGGCGTTGCCGGCATCTGCGATAGCGTCCAGAATGAGGATCTCAAACTTCCTGGCCGGCCATTGAGAAAGCAGTCTTTCTTTGACGCCTTGCAGCTTCTGCTCATTGCGACCGTGCAAGATGACATTGAATCCTTGCGATGCAAGCTCCTCTGCGAAAGCCAGGCCGATACCGTCTGAGGCTCCAGTCACAATGGCCCATGGCTCGCCCTTGCCACCCTTCTTGTATTTGCTCAGATTGTAAGGGCGTAGGAAGTGGTACCAAGTAAACTTGCTGAGCTTGTAAAGCTGAGAGAATGCCCATAGGCCTCCCAGGGCGGCCAGTGGCTTCAGGTATTGAGGCGGTACATTTACGCGAGCGAGCCTTTGGAGGTCGGGAAGTCTCAAGGATGCCAAATTTTCCATGTTGATTGGTGTTAGTAAGCAATTGAGTGAGGGATGTGCTTTAGTGGTCAATTGATTGAAGGCAACTTCGAGCAGACAGCACACATATTAATAATGCTCAGCCCCGACGTCCATGCTCAAGAAACGAGAGGGTTGCAAGGCGGAAGGATGCAGCTGAAGTCGGCCGGCGGCCTGTTGCATTTGATAGGCCCACGGATGCTCGATAGCACACGTTTCACGTTCAGCTGAAGATTTGCCAAGGCGGCTTCGCTCTCGCATCCATTCCTGGTAATAAGGTGATGCGCATATAGCTATCATGAACATCGGGGCCTAATAAACATCAGGTCAAAGCATAATTGCATGATGTCCATGTCGATTATACAGCCGTGTGACAATCATATTGGTCTATTGAGTGCATGTTCACCTCTCGAGGCGTATATTACGGATGAGAAACGAATCGATCGGATTTATCCAGAACTGTTAGCGTCCGAACGGTTGGTGTAGCTTGCAGTTTGGTTTGGAATCCGTGTAGTTACGTTGTATAATAGCCCCCCTCAGTATTGTGGATATCGCCCGTCCACAAGGTTGTGGTCTGGACAAATTTCGACCAGTATAGTTTTGTCATCGAGGCGGGTTTTAAGATACATGAACGAATATGGGCAATAGCTATGATGGTATTTCTGTTGGGGAGAGCCATGTCGCGCGATAATTATCAGACAGTCGGTTGCCTGCCTGGAACGTATCCGTAAACTCTGTTTGCACATGTTGTACCATCAAAGATATGGCACCTGTCGTCGTAAAGTCCTCGACGTCGGTCATCTGTGGGCAATTCGCTAAACCAGTTGCACCGAAGATCCCAAATGCAGTACTGTTCTTGCCACCCTGCGATCGTCTAAAGCGTGTATTTGTGGTTGCAAGATCGTCTGGGTGGGCACTCTTTCATGCGGAAGCATCACGTGGAAGCTTTTTGCCGGCTTGGCCACATCCACTCTTTGAAGGTCTCATAACTCGCGCTGGCAGTGTCTTTGACTTGCGCCTCAGCCCTCTGCAGCTTGGTACTAGGCGCAAACTTCGCCTTTGCCTTCACGCAAATGCGTGCATCCATTGACTCGATGGTCGCTTCGTACTCATGTCCTCCTATAGGCTCCGATGGTACAATATGCTCTGGATCCTCCTCGATGGGAGCAGACGGAGCAATGCGCACCACGTAGAAGCCGTTTGCGTAGGTGGGCTTGACATAACTTAAGCTCAATTGTGCAGGCTCATCCAAGGGGTCGGAAGGGAAGGGCATCTGAGCATGGCTACCTGTTCCGGGAAGACGTTGGGGGATAGCTGCTGCAGTAACGGAAGCGGGAGTTGACGCAAGCGACTCGACGAGTGCGAACTTCTCGGCTAGCTCAGTTGCAATGACACCGCCGTGGGTGACACCCGGCCACCCAGAGAGAGAACCGCCAAACCACACAACAGCGACCAACATATGCTCATCACGCTCCCAGAACAAACGTTCCACCCCAAGACCTTTAGCACCCTCAAGCGAGGTGAGTAGTCCTTTCTTCTCGCCCGCATCTGGTGAACCCGTCTCCGCTGGGCGTGGTGTGATCTCGACCCATCCACCCTGTGCACCTCTGAGCTGTTTCGAAACACCCAAGCATTTCCCTCTCAATACTTTTACTTTGAACTCGTCGTCGATTCTTCGGTTGAGATCAGCCATAAGTATTCCATCTTCGCGGGACCCAGGTTCAGGCATTGGAGGCGGCGCAAGCGAATGGAGAATGAAGCTTCCCAGAGCGCCACCACTCAAGAGGGCACCAGTGATCCATGCTGTCCGACGATGTCTCCTGAAGAAGCTTTTGGGAGGAACCGGAGCTGGTTGCTCAAGGGTGGGTTGAGCAGCTTTGGGAGTCGTCGACTCGCTGCGACGGAGCAGTTGGTAGCGGAGAGAGAGCTGTGGGCGGAATGCTCTCGAGTGAAGGCTTCGTGCGACGTTCATTGTTGACTTCGTTCTGCAGAGGTCTAACCCAATCACAGTGCTGGGGCAGTGATCATCTGAATCTATAAAGTTGCGATGCAATGACCTCGGCGAGCCTGCGGAAGAGAGCTCGGAGAGTTGTCCGCCAAGGCGCTAAGTTATAAGCTGTTTTCAACTCGAGACATCAACATCTTCCCTTCGACACGCTCACAACACTCGCCCACACAATGGAGACTCTCGAGGGTACACAGTGGGACGTGGTGATCGCGGGCACTGGCTTGCCACAATCACTCCTTGCCTTGTAAGCTCCGCATCCTGTCCCTTGGCGCCGATTCGTTCCCAGCTAACTGACATAAGCCTGCCTTGAAAGGTCCCTCTCTCGTTCGGGCAAGAATGTCTTACATCTCGATCGCAATGACTACTATGGAGGTCACGAAGCCGCGCTGAGTCTCTCCGAGGCAGAGGAATGGGCCAAGAGGCATGCCGGGAGCGATCATAGGACCTGCGATGCCACATTCAGCCATGCGACTGTTGACAGTCCAGCAAGTGCAGACGGAGAAGGCGTAAAGCTATCTCAGCCACGTGCATACTCACTTGCGTTGGCACCGCATATCATACATGCGCAATCAACCCTGCTGGCCGGCTTGGTGTCTTCACGATTACACAATCAACTTGATTTCCAGGCAGTCGGATCCTGGTTTATACTTGAGAAAGTTGTCGAGGCTATGGAATCCCACGTCAAGATATCTCGTGTACCCAGCAGCCGTGAGGACATCTTCAGAGACAGCTCCTTCAATCTGCGCGCGAAGAGGTCTCTCGTGAAGTTTTTGCGCTTTGTGCAGACATATGAGGAGCAACTTGAGGTGTGGAACGCCGATGCCGAAACGCCGTTCGCAGATTTCCTGCAGCAGAAGTTCGGCCTGCCGCCGTCTTCGCATGGCGCACTGCTTGCTTTGACACTAGGTTCTGGTCCCTCGGCACAGGTTAACACAGCCACTGCCTTGCCCAAGATCTCCCGGCACTTGCGAAGCATTGGTGTATTCGGTGCTGGCTTTGGTGCAGTATTACCAAAGTGGGGTGGCCTCGCTGAAATTGCCCAGGTGGCGTGTCGAGCAGGTGCAGTTGGCGGTGGTGTGTATGTCCTGAAGAAAGGCATCAGGTCATGTACGTCGCTCGCCGGTGGCATCACTGAAATTGTTCTTTCTGAGGGAGAGAAGATTTCCACATCATGGCTAGTGGGGTGTCCTGATGATATTCCTGCAAAATCATCACCCGCCGTCACGAATGGATTGTCAAAGGGAATCTTCATCGTTACTCCGGCACTCGCCACGCTCTTTCCACCCACCTCTGAAGGCGGTGTCACACCCGCCGGTGCGGTTGTGGCAATTCCATCTGGCGATCCAGAAGGTCCACCAGTGCACATTATTGCGCACTCACATGAGTCAGGCGAATGCCCGTCAACACAAAGTAAGTTCCACCAATCTTTCATAACCACGCACCATATGATGATCTTACGAAAAACTTATCTACATTGCCTGATCTATTTTGATTAAAAACTTTCAACTTTCCTGACCCGATCTACCTATTCACGATACGCAAGCGCTACTCATTACATCGGACGATGACTGACGTACCGACAGGTGTTCTATATGCAAGTATCGCACTTCCAGTAGAGCAGGGTATACCACGCCTCACCACTGCTGTGGAAGACTTGCTTCGAGGACTTGATAGCTCCTTAGGACGGGTGCTCTGGTCACTGAAGTACCATCAGTGCAACATTAGCTTGTCCGGCGAGTCTGACGCGAACGCAAACATGATCATCCTGCCCAACGTGCCTGTCGAGCTCGGGTTACCGGACTCTGTCCTTGACGATGTCAGATCGGCGTGGCAGCAGATCACCGGGGACATAGAAGGCTTCATGGTCTTTGAGGCCCGGGAAGGAATGGAGGATGAGGACTAGCCCACCATGCACAGATTTACGCGATCACGACCATACATGCGTATTAAGATGAATGAAACTGCTCCGCAATATTTATCCCGTCCCGTGTTAGACACCCTTCCTTGTATCCGCCTCCATATAGACGTGGTGTCCTGAGATGCCTTGATCTGCCTAACGGCTGGTGGCTTTTCTGACATCATTTCCAGAGCTCAAGGACATCTCGCCTGGCGCAATCAAAGATTGCGATAGCAACGCAGGCTTTGCGCCGTCGGCATTGCAGGTGGGGGATCCGAAATGTCTCAGATCAGTTGGTACGCTGGACCACTTATCACCAAATGCCAAGATGCCGTTTGCATCTTGTCACTGCCAACCATCAAGTACCAAGGCGCTACTTGTATCTTGTTTGACTATCCAGCATCAACTATTGCGTTTGAAGAATCAGATTGACAGAATGTAAGACAGCATGCCGGCCTGATGCCGTAGGTAAGAGTCGTGGCCATCGGCATTCTGGCCTCCTCCTAGGCGCATACATGTTCCGCCCTGTCGCAGGACGCGCGCAACTTTTGCTATATCTCTAGCTCAACTATTCATCAAAGAGGCACATCATGGCTGTCAGCCCATCCAACGACCGCCCGTTGCAGCAGAATCGCATCGCATCACAATCGCGCTTCGTGCGTGCACTTGTCAACCCTAACGAAGTAATCTCTGAGCTACTTCCGCCACCAAAACAACGCGAGCCAAATGCTTCACGTCTCGAGGATTCAAAGCTCGCCCGAGCGATTGGCGGAACGGGCTTCGACTACGGCATCGGTGGCTCTCCAGACCAGGCACGAGAACTTCCTCCGGGCAATGAGCCGCTCGCAGATGTCACAATCACCGCGGATGTCGAAAGCAGGCTCCCTCCAGGCTACAAAGTGCGCTCGCTGCAGAGGGAGGATTTTGACAATGGCTATACCCACTTGAAGCACGTAGGAGTCATCTCGCGGGACAAATGGGACCGAAGATGTGAGTACTTGCGCAGCCGGAGCGACACCTACATCGTTCTGGTCATCACAAACAGCGAGAACTGGGTGGTATGTTCGGGCACGTTAGTGATAGAGCGGAAGTTTACCCACGACATGTGCCTCGTCGGACACGTCGAAGATCTCTTGGTGGGCGACGGGCAGAGTGGCAAGAACTTGGGCGGGAGAATCCTGGAGGCTCTGGATCAGGTCGCGAAGGATCTGGGCTGCTACAAAACAATGGTCGGCACGACAGAGAGCAATGAAGAGTTTCATCGAGAACGAAGTATGTGTCTGCCTGCAGCATGAACACTTCTAATTTCACTGCTGACTTGATGCTTGCAGGTTTCAAGCGAGGCGGTATCGAGATGAGCCACCACCACTTTGCACCGCGCAAGACTGTTCCGCCGAGGGCTTCGAGCAGAGACCCAAGTCCAGATCATCTTCGTTACGACAGTAGCTCGGATTTGGGAGACAAGGAACCGGTAGTCGATGTGGTTGCTACGTCTCCTTTTGACGACGAGAATGCCGTCCACATATGATTTCGCGCGACAACTATTATAGATAATACTGTAATTCATGATGTAATGAAGAAAGTTGAGATTTGGCTCATGTAATATCTTACAGGCGTGATCCATGGTAATGCAGATCACCATTGCGGGAACAAAAATGTCCCGAATACTAGTATCACTCTCCAACTTCTTGAATTCTCCAAACCTTCTTTCTTCCAACCGTATGTTCGTGCCTCTGCCAAGTGTCTGTGCATGTGTTCACGTTGTTGATCTCGCCTTATTGAGACCTTAGAGCATGTTTGTCGCTCACGCTTTGTTGGAGTAATGAGCAAATCTGTCATTTCTTTTACATTGAAGACTCGCTCTGGCGGTAGCTTATAGCATGACCAAAGGTAGAATGAAATACTTGATTGCAGATACAGAGCCGTGGGCTACTGCATCATGGGATCATGGTCGCTGCGCAGTTCCTTTAAAGGGCTGCAATCGATCTCGTGATAACCGGACTGATTCGAACACTATGCTCACAATTGCTATCTGCCCAGCAATGCAGACAGTCGCGCATATAAGCCAGTGCGCTGTTGCTACAGGCATGGTCCGCGACAAGCCGGAGACTATTCCTTTGATAGCCCAACTGCAATCCCTCTCAAGCTCAGGCCTCATCAGTTGTTCTATCTTCTCCTGGATCGGTGAAAAGTGCTCGTACAACTTGGCTCGTAAAGTTATGTCTACTGCCAAGTATCGGATTACTTGCCGCAAGTCAATCTGTTCGTCCTGGGAGAGTCGCTGGGCACTGTCTGCGTGAATTTCGCGATGGTCCTAAGTCTCGCCCTAGCTGACGGGTCGCGAATATAATATCTTGTTGGCAGTCGGCAAGACAGACTCCCGCTGTGGTGGAGTCTTTAGTGACGATGTGACTTGCCAGACGGCAAGTGAAGCTGGTCGCGTGTTTGCTTTCTCGAAACAGGTCCCTCACGCCTCTCCCTCAGCCTCCATCTTCTCCTTCTTAGCGCGCTTCTTTTGCTGTGTCTTGCTCATAGGCACACTCGAGCTGCTGTCATTCACGTCGCTACCGAGAGCGTTCGATTTCCTCTTCTGCCCGTTCGCAGTCTTGTCATTGGCAGCCTTTTGCTTTGCTGCCTTGCTTTGCTCTACGATGGCCGCCTTTGCTTCCGGAGACGGCTTTTCGCCACCATGAACCACATTGACGACACCTCTGAAGCTGGTACGTTTCAGTTGTGCGCCAACAACAGCATTCCTTGCCTCTTTGGTCATGGCCTCGTATCCTTTCTCTTGTCCGAGGCCCCACACTGCAGCGAGATTGATCGCATCCCATGGTCCTCTGCACGCTACTGCAGCCTTCGCTTCTGAGCTGATGATCAAGCCTCTTGACCTCGTAGCACGTATCAGCTGTGTGACATTGCTGATCAAATTTCTCCTTCCTTGGCTATCTCCAAGCAAGCCTTGGCCGTAGCATATTTCGATCTTCTTCCCCAGCTTGATTGCTTCTGAGAGTGTCTTGAACTTGAAATGGAACTGGAAGCGTTGGCTAAGATCCAGAGAGATAATGTCGCAATCGAGACTTCCGCATGCGTGTTGCAGGGTCTTTTCGTCCACGGGTCGTAAGGCAAGAATGTCGTACTGAGCTGCTAGCGCATTGAGCCGTGCATTTTGAAGTGAGTCGGTGATCGTTAGAGTTATGCGACGTCGGATTTCGAGTTTTGGAGGCAGGTCCTTATATGGGAGAGGATTTGGTATGGCGCAGGACTGGTTTGGTCAGTGAGAGCCGCATGCGGTGTACAGATCAAGTCTTACAAGTTCGTTGGGCAGCTTCCCCGTCATACTATGGTTGAGAGCCACGACATTGTATCCCAGCTCGTGCAGGAAGTTCAGAGTCGTTGGTAGGCCAGTATCGGTTGCCGTCCAGGGCACATTAAGGTCGTAGAACATGGCTGCTAGCTCCTTGCTGTTGTCGACTTCCTTGTTGAAGATTTTGCAGTGATGGTTTCCAGTAGTTCATCACCTCGTCTCCATATCCCCGGTCGCCGAGAAAGGAAGTCGCGCAATTGAAGTGAAAGCAAATGTCACGAGAGCTTAAAGCTCAAATTATTGTCGCGCTTGCGACAGTGACGCCGCCGATCTGCAGCAACGCTGGCTCGAAGCTGCCGACGAATACCCGTCTCTGCGCCCGCCCGCTGTTCGTTCGTTGCCCAAGTTGCGAACAGACCCCACCAAGCCACCACCACCACCCACCACCCCGACCTCCTACGAGCAGCAGAGCCTGGGCCGGCGAGCTTAACAGACATTCCATCCTCTCCTCCGCCTCTGCCCTCCGCCCTCTCCCTCCGCCCCGTCTACACACCTCTCTCGCCAGCCTGACCGCTCGTTTTGCTCCAACCCCTCCATCCCCCGCTGCATCCGACTCGTGTGCTGCAGAGAGCGAGCGCGCTCGCACAGTCACCATGGCGCGCGTGTACGCCGACGTCAACCAGCAGATGCCCAGGGCATACTGGGACTATGACAGTGTCAACATCAGCTGGGGCGTGCTGGAGAACTACGAGGTCGTGCGCAAAATAGGTATATGACTCCAGAATTGTACATTTTGCATCAGGGCAATCTCTAACGATATTCTACTAGGCCGCGGCAAATACAGTGAGGTCTTCGAGGGCATCAACGTGGTTAACTACCAAAAATGCGTGATCAAGGTTCTCAAGCCTGTCAAGAAAAAGAAGATCAAGCGCGAGATCAAAATCCTGCAGAACCTGTCTGGCGGACCCAACGTTATTGCACTGCTCGACGTGGTGCGCGACTCACAATCGAAAACGCCGTCTCTGATTTTCGAGCACGTTAACAACACCGATTTCCGCACGCTCTACCCCAAGTTCCAGGACATTGATGTACGATACTACATTCACGAGCTTCTCAAGGCGCTCGACTTCTGCCACTCCAAGGGCATCATGCACCGCGATGTCAAACCTCACAACGTTATGATCGACCATGAGGCTCGCAAACTGCGGTTGATCGATTGGGGTCTCGCCGAGTTCTACCACGCAGGAACCGAGTATAACGTGCGTGTCGCCTCACGTTACTTCAAGGGCCCTGAGCTGCTGGTGGATTTCCAAGAGTACGATTACAGCTTGGATATGTGGAGTTTGGGCGCCATGTTCGCCAGCATGATCTTTAGGAAAGAGCCGTTCTTCCATGGAAACTCGAATTCCGATCAATTGGTGAAGATTGCCAAGGTGTTGGGAACTGAGGATCTATTTGACTACCTCGACAAGTACGACATCGAGCTCGACGCACAGTACGACGATATTCTTGGGCGTTTCCCGAAGAAGAGCTGGCATGCGTTCGTGAACTCGGAGAACCAGCGTTTCGTGAGCAACGATGCGATTGATTTCTTGGACAAACTATTACGTTACGACCACCAAGTATGTTCTCTCCAAAAAGACAGTTCCCTTCAAAGTATTTGCTAACAATCTTACAGGAACGTCTCACAGCCAAGGAAGCTATGGCTCACCCCTACTTCGCCCCAGTCAGGCAAGCAGAGCAGGCTGAGCTGCAGAACTCGACCAACGCACACCAATAAATACCTCTCAGATGATTCGAGCGGCAAGCATCACAATATCGAGATGTCACGCCTATATCAGCTTATGACGCGGACCGAGTTCCGTAATCGCCAGGTTGGAAAGCAAGGTGGACGTACGCACACCAGACATCATTTTGGGCCATGAAGCCCATATCCCTGCGTTTACAATGTCTGCTCCGGTGGATTTATACAGCGCTTGTCGTCAACCACGAAAGACGGAAGCCCGCTGCACGTGTGCCGCTTCCACGTCTGAGCTGGATGCTTGTGCGCGTCGAGGTGCTTGGTGGGCCTGACGGACCATTGATGGGAATAGTTCAGCAACGTATGATGAATTTTGAATCTTCTCTTCCTTCGCTTCGTGGATTACTGTTACATTTACCCAGTATGATATCTATACATGTACATCCCAAAGTCTTTACGCCTTGGCCTTCTTCGCCTCTAGCTACCACTTCGATGCGGCCGCGGCGGTAGGAAGCAGACCCTTCAACCTGTCCATGAATTGCTTCGCGTCCTTTCCGAGGTATGTCGGGTTCTTGAGAAGTTCCCTATGGACTGGGTTCAACAAAGGCTGCTGCTTGTGCAAATCCCAGCCTCTCAGCAGGCGGTGCTTGTCATATCTGCCAAGCACCATGCGGTTGATGATTTGTTGCTGCGCAGGCTCGGGTAGAGGGCGGAATTTGGGCAGGTTGCTCTCGGCCCGGGATTTGGTGTAAGACTCTTTGTCGGCTCGCGTGCGAAAGGCGGTCAGTTGCTTCGGGTTACGGCGCAGCCTGAAGGCGACTTCAGCTTCGGTAGGTGTTGAAGGCGAGGAACGCGGTGAAAGCACGGCGGCACGGTCTGCGATCATGCCTGGAAAGTTGGAGCTCAGGAGCGTGGATGTACCGTTGCCCGAGTGAAGGTATTCCGCTATAGTCTGCGCGGACTTTGAAGGAGCGACTTCCTTTGCCGGTGCTACAGGCGATGATTTGATAGTTGGTGTGGTCGTGGCAGCGGGCGCCTCTGCTGTGCCTGCATTGGGCTGCCCCGATACGGGAGCTTCGGGAGCTGCGCCCATGGGTTCCATTACGCTGGCTCCGCCCTCGCTAGGTGTCTCAATCTTGCTGTCTGGCGTCCTGATTCCTCGTGCCTCTTTGGAGTAAGTCGGATCCTCGTCGGAAGCTCTGGCTACGCGACCAACACCCTGCGCAAAGGGCCCTTCCTTTCGGGGGCTGTCGTTTTCTCCCATCCTGCCGGGTGCAACATCCTTGCCCTGTGACTGCGGGCTAACAACTGAGGGTTTTGGTTGTGCGCCGTTCACTTCGGCGTTGCGGCCGCTGAGGTTCGCCTTGGGCAGGTCGGCGGCCAGGGCTGATACTTCTGACGAAACCTTCGCGGCGCGCTCCTGGCGGCTAGGTCCTCGCTGAGGGGTGTTGTAGGGAGTGCCGTTGTCGTTGCCTTTGCTCTTGCTCTCCTCGGCCTTTGCGGGCTTGGATGTGTGAATGCAGCGAATGCATTGTCCGGCGTATGCTCTGTTTTGACGCAAGAGGTGCCTTTCGGCAGAGCTCAGTAGGGAGAAACTGCGTTGTTGAATCATCGTGGCCTGAGTAGAATACACTGCTATACCAAGCCCGCGAAACATTGATCGTCGAGCTGCAAGTCCATGGCCAAGACATCCAAGGTCTCTCTCCCGCGAGGCGCCGGCTGGCTTCCCCTTGAGGCAACTGCGACAACATTCCATGCCATCCCACCTTTGTACAACACACCTCCATCGCATTACACTTAAAGCATCATCAATTCTCGGTCGACAGATTCTACCTTACGACATACAATGTTGTCTCGATCACCCACCAAGATCAGCCTCACTCAGGCCGACATTGCCGCCTTCGAGCAACGCAAAGCAGCAAATGATGCTATGAAAGCACAACAGTTCGACAGCTCCCAGGACACGACTGAAAGCTTATTGGAACACGAAGACTCTCCTGCCGCCGTCAACGCAGCTCGACGTAAGCAAGCTAGAGAAAGACGAATGGGATTGAAATGAGGTCCAGAATGATGCAGATCGTCAATTGAGCCTTCATTAAATCTCTGTAACTCCTGAACAACCGAAACGAATGACCCATAGCCTACGGCCCGATCTGACTGCGGTAGCGAACTGAACGCCGCTTGGAAAACGGACCTCAGCCCTAACGGATTTCAACAGCGATCTTCTGGCCACGCTCCTGGAATCCTTTCTCCATCCAGGCGACCACTTCTTCTAGGCCAATCAACAGCTCCTTGGGTGCGCAAGTTCTGAAGTGGATCTTTTCCAGCTTCGTTGCACCGAGAAGTCCGTCGAGTTGGTAGCTCTCGCGAATGTCCAGCGCACATTTTGTGGCGACGTCGCCTTCGACTTCCGGGTGTCTACACAAAATCCTGAACAGCTCTTCAGAATGGAAATTAAGAGTCAAGTAGCGCAGGTTTCTGCACGCCAGTGCGAGACCAATGTCGTTGTTCTTGGTGATACTGGCATCGTGATACCGGAACCTCGAGAAATAAGGGAAATTGAGCGACGTGACTGCGTCGTAGCCAGTCTCACAAAATGATTCGGTGCTGGTGAGATCGATCTTCGATAGCCAAGCTTGGAGAGCAGCATTGCTCGGACCACTGTGACTTTCGATGGTACACATCTTTAGAGCCACGAGCAGACATTCACGGCGAAGCTGGATGTTGCCGACGCGAGCTGCTTCTGGCAAACGAGTAGGGATCTCGCTCCGTCTGAGGAAGACCCTGATACTCCGCTGATCGGTCAAGTGCTCGAGGATAAGGTGTCTGACATCGTATGGAAGGCTCATGAGCTCAAGTCGCGGCTTTCTCTCCCCAATGCGCTCCGCAAGGAAATCCTGCGTAGCCTTGAGCTGCTGGCGGACTTTCGGATATGCGTTCTTGTCAATCCTGGCTGCGATGGCAAGCGTCTTGGTCATGTACAATCCGTCGACTCGAACTATCTGGGCATGGTTGAGTTAGTGGGCAATTTTTACAACGCGAACAGGGGTCTGAAATGCGATACATACCTCGATACCAGCAGCCTGTGCGCAGATCTGCGCGAAGCTCAAATGGGTCGGCATGCTCGAGCGCTGTGAAAGCTGCGCGAATCGAGCTCAGTTTTCCGGCAGTGGCTCAATGATGGCAAGTTTTTCGCCCTTCTCAACCCGATGAGAGTTTTGAAGAGTGGATGGTGTGGAAAGAAGCAGCCCACGCTACAGAGGTCAGGTAGATTTAGAAGCCATGACGCGAAATGCCATTCCGTATTGTTTTGCAGGGTGAAGGGTTCTCGTGTATACAGTGAATTCATCGTATCACCCCGCTCAGTTCCAGTAACTGCTGATGACCTCCTTGTTTGCGTGCGGTGACAAAGACATGGTCCATTTACTGAAGACATCTTGAGACTTTCATCGTCTTCCAGTAGCAGCATACATGCACGGGACTGTGATTGATTTACAATATTGAGCTCAGACTCCTGGGTAATTGATGTCAAGTAATCTCAGAGAGGTCCTTGCGAGTAGTACACCCTTCGGCTACCATATTATGTCACTTGCACTTGTCACTGGTATTTGATGGTCTGCAGTTGGGTTTTAAACTTCTATAAAATTTTATTGAGTGAGGAGCATATCACAACGCAATCTTAGATGACTCCCAGTCTTATCATCCCTAAGTCGCCGCCTTGTCAAGCGCCTGACCTTTGCACATCTCGAAGTACACTCCCCGCTCCGCGATCAGCGATTCGTGATTGCCTAGTTCGATGATCTTGCCCGCTTGGAAAACGCAGATGGTATCAGCGTCTTTGATCGTACTTAGACGATGAGCCACGGCGATAGTAGTGCGACCGCCGTCCTTAGCTGCTTCCATGAGCGCCGCTTGGACGATCTTCTCGCTCTCCGTGTCAAGTGCTGAAGTTGCTTCGTCCAGCAATAGGATCCTCGGATTGCGGATAAGCGCTCTAGCGATCGCCACACGCTGCCTTTGTCCACCGGAGAGCTGTGTGCCGCGATTTCCAAGCGGCGTATTGAGGCCTTCGGGTAGTGATTTGACGAAGTCGAGGATGTTTGCACTCCTCAGAGCATCTTCGACCTGAGTCTCAGTGGGCTCCATGGATTCGATGACGCCCATGGAGACGTTCTCTCTGATGCTGCCAGAGTAGAGCACGGGTTCTTGCTGCACGAGAGCGATACGTCGGCGATGCTCTCGTCGGCCAGCGTCAGGGATGGGTTGGTTGTTTATACTGATGGAACCAGAAGTAGGGTCGTAGAACCTTGCTAGCAGAGAGATCATGGTTGACTTGCCGCAACCAGAGGCCCCTACGAAAGCCACGAACCTTCCAGCCGGTACATGCACGTTGATGTTCTTGATGACCTGAGCACGAGGTCGTGACGGGTAAGCAAATTCGAGAGAGTCGATATCCACCGATGCAGGTTGGCCCTGGGTTTTCTCGGCTCCAAATTCGCTGTCATCGCCTTCGTCCGATTTAGGCGTCTGAGTGCGAAGGTAGAAGATGTAGTTTGCCGCGGGAATTGCCTTCGAGATAGATGTGCTGTACTGGAAGAAAGACGCCACAGACTCTCCACCGAGGACGATGGCGATGAAGACGACAAAGAACTGTTCCGTAGTGTACTCGCCAGTTGAAACGAGCTTGCCGCCGTACCAGAAGCCCAAAGCCATGGCGCAGAAGTTTATGCTTTGCGTCAACGAGAAAAAGAGCATTGTGATGGAAAGAGATTTGATCGATCTTGATGCAACAACATTGAGGCGTCTCTCATATTCATCAAGAATAGTCCTTTCAAGAACAAGTGAAGCGACAGTTCGGATGGCTGCAACTGCTTCCGCTGCGATCGCCGCACTGCCGGCGAATCGCTTGGTAGTATCATCGTCCAGTTTCGTAGAAATTCGAATGCCGAAGTAACCACCTAGGATGAGGGGTGGCATGGCGCCAAATGTGCATACCAAGCCCAGCTTCCATCCATAGGCGATGCCGAGGATGGCACAAGATATTGTTGTTACAATGTTATTAATGACCAAGCCAGCGTTGGCGCTGAGGAGTTCCTGCAAATCTGTGGCGCAACGAGCGAGGCGTGATGTCAAAGCACCAGTTGCGTTCGCCTCTCTGTCGAAGAATTCGCTCGGCTGTTTGACCGTGTTCTCAAAAAGCTCCTGTCTGTACCGCCGAGTGACCTTCTGCGAGATCATGTTACATGTGCAGCCAAGGAGGAAGTACAGGAACCAGTTGGCGAGCGCCACAACGAAAAACATGAGCGCCCAGAAGTTTCCTTTGGAGATTGCTGCACTACCAGTCATTTGGAAGACATTGAACGTCCGAGAGAATAGAATCGCTTGTACTGCGAGAGTACCTCCGCCGAAGATGCTGACAATCGCTGTTATAGCATACAAGTACCATAGCGTTGGCTGTTCTTTGATGAGCAAGCCCAGACACTTGAGGAGGCCGTAGCCCATGGTCCCTGATGACTCAGGTTGATCGCTTTGCGCATGTGCACTGCCTGAAGAGCTGACTGTCCGCTTGAGGGCGAGCTTACGGAAGTGTCGGTCATCTTCCTCATTCGTCTCGTCATCAGAGATGTCCTCCAATTCACCCTCAGGCTTTTCGGCCGCTCGTTCGAGATCTTGTGAGAAAACGAGCCTGGCGTATGCACCGCCGCGTGCGAGTAGCTCGTTGTGGGTACCCTGCTCGATGAGACTGCCCTGAGACATTACACAGATGTTGTCTGCTTTCTGAATGGTAGAGAGCTTGTGAGCGATGCTAATCGTTGTACGGTTCGCGCTAACGTTGTCAAGCGCTTGCTGTACGATTTTCTCGGCTCTAGGGTCCAGTGCGCTGGTCGCTTCATCGAGCAGTAGGATTGGTGGATTGGAGATGATGCTCCGAGCGATGGCGATTCTCTGCTTTTGACCTGGTTTGATGTGGTTAGCGGATGGTTTGATAAGCAAACGCTGCTATTGATGTCACGGTGGCCGAGATGTCGTGTTGATGCTATAATCAAGAATACGCGCATCGAGGAATGGAGACCTGATGTATGGGCAAACTTACCTCCGGACAGCATTCTAGCCCGTTCACCAATCTGTGTGAAATATCGCTCTGGAAGCTGTTCCACGAATTCGTGCGCGAAAGCATCTTTGCATGCGTCTTGGACCAATTGAAGCTTTTTCTCGGCACTCGCATTCTCATGCTCAGTGCCCAACAGCCCGTAAGCGACATTGTCGAAAACTGTACCACTAAACAGCACTGGCTCTTGTTGTACAAGACGAATCTTCGTGCGGAGGTATCGAAGATTTAGATCGCGGATGTCTTGGCCGTCAAGTGTTATAGAGCCCGCGGTTTGGTCATACCATCGCTCAAGAAGGGCAACGCATGTCGACTTTCCTGATCCGCTCGCGCCGACGAGCGCTGTGGTCTTGCCGGCAGGAATGGAGAGTGAGAGCCCACTGAGAACCTGACTGTCCGGTCGGGAAGGGTACGAAAACACCACGTCTTTCAGCTCAATGTTGCCTATACAATGCTCTTGTCTCAGCCCGCCAGTTGCCATGGGGTCGATATGTGAGGTTCTGTCGATCGTCTGGAAAAGCTCGATCGCAGCAGTCGCAGCTTTGGTGATGTTGAAGATCTGCATAATGACCGTCGTCATCGCTGTTGCCGCAACAATAAGAGCGAATATCACTCTGCCCCACGATTAGCTGAAGTTCTTTAGGCGAGATTTTGGCTCATAGAATGCCCATGTACTTGTCCGCACGCCATGTGTCAACACTGACGGTGGCACCATGAGCCCAACTTACGTTATGATGGTCCCTGGTTCAGGTATCTCACCGGAGATGTACATCCTGATCCCTTGCCAGAAAGCCAACTGCGGAATGTCGGTCAGTATTATCCTGCATTGGTAAAATGAGAACCTCATTTCTGGCAAAGCTGTATCACAGAAGGGCCTCAGTCCTCTACCGACCAACAGGTTCCGAAAGAGACTTTGCTGAATGTCCGTATGCACAACGAAGAGAGACGTACTGCGAACGATGTTAGCATAGTTTTAGCATGTGATATTCGTGCCTTCGAGTCATACCCCCGTAACCTGCATATACACAGAAGAAGTTGGTCGAAAACATGACGCCATAGTTTGGAGACTTTTTACTCCCCAAGCGCTCTGCCTCTGCTAATAGAACATCGTACTTCTTGAACATCAATGGCTGCAACCAGTAAGAGTGGACGGTTGCGATACTGGAGAAAACTTCCTCGGCCAAGAGGCCGGCCTCGGAGTATATCTTCGAGATGCCGGATTCTTGCATGATGTCGATTGTAGCGCTGATTCCTGTGATGATGACGATGGTGGGTAGAATACAGATGCAGATCAATGCAAGCTTCCATTGCACGACGAGAGCGACCACGAAAGCAGAAACCATAGTAGATACACTCTGGACGAGGAGCATGAGTTTGTCGCTTATCCCGTTGTTGATATTGTTCCTGGTGACAACGATGTCAGCATGATTTCATCAAGGATAGAAGATCTATCATGGATGCGTTACCCGTTGGTAGTGACTTTTACCGAGGGGCTGCCGCCCTCTTTCGAATCGAAAAAGCTGATGTCTTGCCGGAGAAGGCTCTGAAGGAAGTCGAGTCGAAGCGCTTTGGTAGTCCTGATTGCGGCGATCGAGGCACCAAGCGAATAGACATAGACCAAGACGAACTTTGCAATGAAAAGATACACGAAGTATAACGTGAAATATTCGACCTTGTTCATATACTCGGAAGGGCTCAGTCTGCCCAAGGCGAAGTTGTTGAAAGCTGGAGGGATGTTAGTAACCCAGCTGGTATTCATGGGCACCCTCAATGATCATGTACTTGTGACGAATTTGCCAAATACGATATCCATGAGCGGCAGAGCAGTGCCTGCTGCAATGGCGGCTACAGTCGAGACGGCATAAAGTATCCGGCTGGTGTTGTCCGTATATGAGAAGACACGCTGCAGCCAAAGTCAGTGAGCGCGATCACATGTAGCTCTCGATGAGCAGCCCACCATATAACATTTGAAGCCGGAGGGCTTTGCCTGTTTCTCTTCAGATTTCCCCTGAGAGGAGATATCCTCTTTTGCGAGTGCCATTGTAAGGACGAATCAGTGGTTGTAGTTCAGCAAATGCTCGCACACATAGTCCAGGGCATGAGGCTGGTTTTGATGGTTGGCATTCCATCTCACGGTGGCCGCGGGTCCAGCGCACGTCCTACCTCATGGGCTATAACAGAGGGCCAGGTGCTCTCCCTGAATGCGATACAAGCGGTATCTCCGTACAAGTAGCTCGCACTTCCTATTGCACGGCTGTACGAGGAAGGGCTTTTCGCATTGAAAGCGGCGTGAGAGCGATCGGTGACCTGTTTGAGCGATCCGACGCTTGGACACACGCAGAGGCGCAAGAGCGTCAACCAAACAGAGCAGAGGACGGATGCGAGCGATCCACAGAAATGCAACGCGCCCAGCCTGGAGCTCTGCTGAATCCGAGATGCGAAGCCTGGGCCGTGCCACCAAGGCGTTTGCGGAGAAGATGAAAGACTCTACATACTGCGTCGAGTGTATAACACTCTGTTGTCTGCTGATGTCATCTCACAGCATTGCTCAAGAGCGCAGGCAAGATATCTTTACTCCGCAGACGATCAATGGTCAATATTGTGCCTGTCGTACAATGCCACGCATGTGAACCCTCCTCTCGAACCTCATCTCGCGCGCGCGTGACAAGACCTTTTTGTCTTCCGCGTGTCCCCGTCGACGTACTCTTCGGTGCCGTTCGGCCCCGAGTGGTACCACTTAGTCTTCCTCAGTCTCGACTCACCTCATCAGGCAGCAGTGATCTCATGATCAATATACTCGTGCACCATTCCGATCTAGTCGCGTACTGAGCCGCATCGTTATCATGTCGCAAACGGATTCGGGTCCCGTGATCTCGCGCGCAGTACGATACCAACCACATTCAGCTTCTTGCGCCACACGAGAAGAGAGGACGCGCTGACAGTCTACAGTGTGATGCTTGCAAACACAGGAAAGTCCGCTGTGATAAAGGATCCCCTTGTTCGAATTGTAAAAGTAGTGGCGCAAGTAAGTATCCACCTGCGAGCACGTGACATTACAGCCACTAACATCACACGCAGCGTGCCGCACATCACGCAACGATGAAAAGGAGCCACGGTCCAGAGTCATTATCACGAAAGAATAGTAAGCTCGGCTTTGGCGCCCCTAAACAGAAGTCTACGTACTCATGCATTCAATAGCGAGAAAAAGATCGATCGCATAGGGGATCGTCTAGCCAACATCGAACAATATCTTAAACGCATGCCAGCAGTGTCCAGTCCTGTATCTCAGGCACATGTCCCTAGCTTGGCTCAAACACCAGCGAATGCGTTCGCATCTCCCGGCGGCCACAGTCTGTCAGGATCTTCCGGTATCCTAATAGAGCATGCTGCGGCGACAACCGAAGCCTTTGATGCCACTCACAGCACCCACTCCGTTCATGCGAGCAAAGTGATAGAACAGGCAGTCGGGGAGAGTTCAAGCATGAACCGTAACCCGGCTCTGACCAGTGCACTTGCTTCGCTGAAATCCTTGCTGGGTGGCATTACCGAGAATCCGAACACAGCAGACCTTAGCAAGACACTTTGGAGCCGTCCGTTGGAAAAGGCCCCTCCGCCATCCCGTAGTGAAATCTACGAGATCCTCAGAAGAGCCGATAGTAAGCATTGTGGAACCATCATGCGAGCTCTCTAACCTTCAGTACAGACAGCTTGATCCTCGCGTTCTTTCCGATTGTCTCGCTCGGTCCGCTGAAGCAGAAATGCGAGGACATGTTCAATCATCCGAAAGAATGCGGCCCAATAAGACGCACTCTGGTCTTCGGCGTCTTGTTCGAGCTATGTATCGAATTTTCAGAGGACAGGAGCGATGCTGCAGTTGCGCAGCGTTACTCCGTTCTCGCGAGGATCTTCCTGGCAAAGCTCGAAAAGGCCATCGCTGACCTCCCGCTTATTATGAAGCCGAGTGTTGAGGCAGTCACTGCGCTAATAATGGCTGTAAGTCCTGGTAACAGCGTCGTACCCGTCTGTTACACAACACTAACGGCTCGAAGGCGACATCCGCGATCGACTTATGTAAGCCCTACTTGGCCTTATCGGTGACCTCACAAGCTGCATCAATGGTAATCTCACTTGGCTACAACCGACTCTCATCAATGCAGAACGATACCGAACAACAGCGACAGCAGAAGATATATTTATTCTGGATGGTGTATATCTTCGATACCAGCTTTTCGATCCGTCTTGGGCGATCCCCGGTGATACGGGACCACGATATTACTGTCCCAATGGTGACAGGTACCGGCATGGTACCGAAAGCATTTGTCAGCGTGCTACAGTATTGGGTTGAGCTGGGCAGAGTACAGTGTCAGGCTGTAGAGCATCTGCTCTCTCCGGCCGCGCTACAAGAACCACCCGAGGAGCGGTCGAGACGAGCAGCAAGCCTTGTTGTACGCTTGCAAGAGGTTTGGGATGCTCGCGACCTTTCAGGAATCGCATCGATACCTGCAAGCTCACCGACATCTTACATGCACCTTCTTCGAGAGTCGGATGCCATCATGCATTATAGCACGGTCGCACTTGTGCAACACGCCACAATGTCAGCTCAAAACGGAACATCGCCTGCCCTCGACGCCGCCCGGCATGCACTATGGCTTTCTATCGAGATCAAGAGAGCCAACAAGAACCTGCCAGAGACCATTTGGAGCTCGCACTGCCACTGGACTCTTCTCCACGCGCCATTCACGCCTTTCACAGTCACGTTCTGCCACATCATTGCCAACCCAACGAACGCGAGTGATGATCTGCGTCTTCTAGCCGACTTTGTCGCGACTTTACAATCACTCAGCCACCTTTCCGAGGGCGTTGCTAAGCTTTGTCGCCTTTGTGACGTCTTCCAGAAAGTCGCAGACTTGTACGTTCAGGCAAAGGAACAGGAGGCCTCGCGCACGACTCTGCAGAGCAACAGCGCCGCACCAACAACGCAACCATCCATGCAGCCAGCTATCAACGACATCGACGGATACTTGTCCGCCATCGGGTTCGCGCCACCTGCAACGGAAAATTTCGCCAACAACGCAACGGGCAACGAACAACTTGACGCCAGCTACCTTAACGACTGGTTCTACGGTAACAGCTCGCTCATGGGTTTGTTGGAACAGGACATCAATTACGAGTGGCCGGACCTCAATATCATGCCAGCTCAACAGTAAATTATGGCTCCTTGGATCGAAATACCTAATGTGTACAAAAGGCCGTCTGGCCTCAATCGCGCCCGAACAACCTTCTCGTTACACTCGTTCTCTTCCTAACACGAGATTGCTGTGAGCGATTTTTCTCCAGTGGCCAGCGTCTGAAGGAGAATACAGAACAGATGCCCTCGGCTGAAGATTTCACGAGCCCGCGGACACGCTTAACCAACGCGAGGAGCACCATCAATCGCGATAAGCTAGACCTAACTCCTCCAGCGGAAACTCGGGTGCTTCCAGTCCAAATCTGCGACAGCCTTGTCGTCTAAACCAGCAAGCTCGGCATCAACATCCTTCTTGTCGCGCTTACTATTATCCCACTTCATGTAGAACATCAAAGCGACACTAAGGATCAAGATTGCGGAAGAGGTGCCCAAGTTCAACCCATTGCCGATCGGGTAGTTGGGTGCATCGTGCGGCACAAAAGCCCATGTGGAGATCAAACCGCCGACGTTCCCTATGTTTCGTTAGTATGGTCAAAGCAAGTAGGGTGGTACATTCGACGTACCGAACATGACGTTTGTGCCAATGGCAGAGGCGCGTGCCGTGTCAGACAGCACGTTTGCGGAGACCTGCGCATTGCAGAGTGCTCCGAAGGAGAAGGCTCCTGCGGTGATGAGGAATGTTGCGCCGTAGCGGACCTGTCCATCCGTTGAGGCGAGGAACATGATGTAGCCCACCATGATCAGCGGCGCCGAGACGATCAGGAAGATGTTTCGTCGGTCGAAGCGCCATGACAGGAAAGGGAACATGACTGTGAAGAACGCTCCGACGATATAAGGTGGTACAGTGCGGAGTTGCTGGTGCACAACCGTGGTGCCGGGGTAAATTGTCTGGAAGTCCATTAGCTCATTGGTGCTTTTTTGGTAAGTCAGGTTTGGTGGGCTGTTCAAGGTACTCACCCTTACGATAGTCGGCAAGAAGAAAGCCAGACCTTGAACCGTCACATTGTCCAGAAGGAAGATCATCGAGGTCGCCAGAACGACAGGGTTAAAGATTCCCCTCACAAGTTTCTTGCTGTCCATCTTGTCCAGGACCTCAGTTGTACCCACACGCTCGGACTTGACTCGAGCAATAGCCAGCTCACGCTCTTCGGCTGTCAGCCATCTTGCCGTCGCTGGACGATCGGTCAATGTGAAGAATGCGATGATCGCCAGGCCACAGGTAATGATGCCTTCAATGATGAAGATCATGCGCCAAGTCTTGAGACTGCCCACGCTGTCGAGTGTGAGAATTCCAGAGGCGAGAAGTCCACCGAAAGCACCTGCCAAAGGCGCCATGACGATGTACAAGGAGAGTCTGAAGGCGAGCTCGCTGCGGCGGTACCAACGCGACATGTAGTATGCGATACCAGGGAGCATGCCTGCTTCGAAAATGCCTAACTAGTGTTAGATCCAAATCTGCATGCAAAGCCTAGAGACAGGATCCCTACCGAGGAGGAAGCGCACACCACAGACTTGAGAGAATGTGTGGACAAAAGCAGTTCCCAGAGAGCAGATTCCGAAGGCCAAAGTCGTAGCTGGGAGGAACCATCCCGGGCCCATTTTCTTGCACAAGATATTCAACGGAATCTCGAAAATGATGTACGAGACATAGAACACACTGAGGACTGCGTTGTAGTCTGTGAAGTGGTCAGTGTTGCTGTTCATCTTTTGGGCGAAATTGAGGGCATACCGTAGCCTGTAAGTTTCAAGTCTTTCTCGAGGCCCGCAAGTCTAGCGTTACCTGTGAAGTGTTAGATGCCTCTTCTGGAACTATTACATTCCTGATATGCTTACCAATGTTTGCTCTGTCAATGAAGCAGAACTGCAAGACGCGTCAGTCAGTATTGTTGCAGTAAGGGCAACCACTAAGCAACGACGAACCAGGTATAGCATTGCCACTGTAGGCACAATCATGAGATCAATCTTCAGCCTGAGCTTGCGCTCCGCCGCTTGATCGAATTGGAACAATGGTTGGCCATATCTAACGACATGTCAATATAGCTACATCGCATTTTATGAGCCCTGGGAACACTCACTGATCTGTAGCTACATTTCCACGGGCAGCTATGGCGTGCGCATCATGTTCCACATACTCCTTTTCGCTCATGTCGTGTTTGCCACTGAGATCGGCCATCGCGGTCTTGACGAGGGATCTTCGGATGCCACGTTCACGGATTCGTGGTACACACGTGCAAGTGAGACACGACGATTGAAGAGAGTGAGGAAAATGCGAAAAGTCGGCGCGTGGTCAGTCGAAGTATAAGTGATGAGTCGCCATAGCACCACGCAACCGCGGCTACCATTTCGGCCTCTCCCAAGACCTAAACATCGGTCTCCTATCATGCGTGCCCTAGTCATCAACCCTCGCCTCCGCCTCCCCCAGACTCCCCCAAGGCGCCCAAAGACCCATCGCTATCCACTTCCCCACGCATCCACCGCATTGCCAAGTCGCGCTACTTCGGTCATCGCGAGTGCCACGTGCGCTCATTGGACACCGGTAACCGTCGACAGAGCCCTAAAGTCTCGAACATGGCCTGGCAGAGCTGTACGGCAGATGACTTGGGATGAATGCTCTGCCTTTGGCTTTCGGCATCTCTCCTCTCGTCAACTTCATCTTTTATAATCTTCGAGCAGCGCAGTTGAATCAATTGCCAGATATAGCAGCCGAGATGATGCTTCTTGGCTTGCACTAGGGGCGCTGGCTATCGAGCGGAACTCTGGAGAAGCGGTTCCTTGGGGCTCCGTGCATAAAACGAAGTGCTCCTGACAGGGCTGCGGAATGCGTTTGATGACTTTTGACACTGGTGAAAAGGTCCCAACGCGAATCTTGGCCGATCCGATTAGAATTCTCGAGATAAGCAGAAAGACTTTGGCTGAAAGGCGGAACGGTCGGCTCGGTCATCTCAAGCACGACGCATCGTCATTATGTTTATGCGCGTCTCCCAACATAGAACAAACCTACGTATATTATGGCACAAAGTTACCAGCTTGACCATCAAAGTGTCGTCGTGTCGTTCCCGCGACATTCGTATAAGATAACGACGGCTGATAGGACACTGAACAGCATCGGAAAATGCCACCGTGACCCAACAAAGATAGAGTATGTCTCTTTAATATCCCCTACCGAGACGCTAACCCCTGGGGCACTCGTACCGAATCCTTGGCAGAAGACCTTTGAGCTTGTACACGACTACAAGGAAGCACGTTGTTGGGATGTTCATTAATTGTTCTTCTGGCTATCTTGTTGCTAGTGAGATTGAAGTAGACTTCGACGAACACTTATCATACTCAACGACTACATGCTATGCTTCGTGACTCTGGCGATTGCTCTGCTGCTTCTACTTTTCCTCTTGTTCCTTCTCTTGCTGTTCCTTCTCACTTTCTGCGCTAGACTCATGGTACACAGCTCGCCATCCGTGGTCCAAGCCCAGCATCTTGCCATTGAGAACGCCAACAACTGTCGCGAAGAATACGGCCAGCCAAAGGATCACGAGTAGAATGGTCAAGATCGTGGACCAGATCCAGAAAGCTTGCGAGTTGAGGACAACATTGCCGAGTTAAACAGCAGCATTGGTGAAAACCCCCTGGACTTGCTAGAAAATGCAAAGAGGTTGGAACACAACTATCTTCATACGAAACCAAGGAAATATCAGTGACCAAACACTAAGCGTCTGGTCCCACTTCAACAAAGCCTTCGGATCAGTGACGATGTAGTGCAAGATTGCAATGCATGCATACGCCCACCAGAATATCCCATAACCCCAAGTGAGCATTCCAAGAAGTTGGCTGCTCGTCGCAATCGTCGATGCACCTGTCGCGCTGATGAAGGATGAAGTGTTGTACTCGGCGAAAGCTCTTCGCTGCACGCAACTGCCCAAGATCTGCAATGCAAAACTTCCTTGACCGAGTGGACCGCACAGCATCATGAGTTGGTAGACTACTAGACTTGCTGCTTCGTCGGAAAAGCGCGGTCGAAGAATCGAGCCAGGATTACAGCGTCAATTATGACGGCTAATGGAAGTTCGATGCCGACGAACAAATAGCTGACGATGATGACTGGAACCTGGAGAGAGGCGGAAATGGCACCATAGCGACATACTACACCGCCGCCAGCTGCGATGGTAAGCGCCGCTATTGATGGTAGAAGAGCTCCAGGCGGTACTGACCCGATTCCGGGGCCGTCGACTTTGGTCAAAACATACGGAATAGAGATGCTAGCCACCGCAGCCTTGGCGACGTTGATCCACCACATCACGTATGCAGCCATTCCCCAGCCGGGGCTCCAGGAGGGAGTGAGAGTCAGAGCCATCATCTGGATGATGGTCGCGAGGGCAATGCTGATACTACAGAGACATGCTGTCTCCATGAAGTTTGAGGTGTATTGTCTTACGACATGACGTGGGAAGAGGACCGCACGCCAAACGTAGATCAGTAGAAAGCCGATGAGAGCGAGATTGGTTATTGCCCAGAAGATGTTTGCGATGATGCCCAACCCCTGGAATTGGTAGTGCAATTGGTGTAAAGTTATCGCTACTATGCCGCTGCCTTGTGGCATGAGAAACCACTGAGAGTTGAAGGACCGGAAAGCGATGCGGAGTGCACTGATCCGGCGCTCGTTGTGATTCCCATCGTTATCTGGTAGTTGTGCCATGTTCCCCTGCAAAGGTGGTCCAGGGCTGATATTCAGAAGGATCGAGCTTAGCTTTGCTCCGCATCTTCATGCTTATGATCATATTATTAACATATCATTGTTCCGTTCACGAACCGCTAGCGGCACGTAGAGAATACGTCACGATTTTCCGTGATATCAGACGCCGATGATGTCTAGACTTAGCCATGATATTGATGGAAGGTGACATAGTGCGGCGAACGACAGAAGACTACTGCTATGGCCTGACAGTGACGGGTTAGATCGATGCTGGCGAGTCTAAGCAAACATCCTTTTCCACTCTAGAACTTTACAACTAAGATCTTGGAAAATTGGGCATTTTGTTCTATTGAGAGACCGTCACAGAACGAAGACTTTGGTGGCAGTGATACGACTATCATTGCCATCATGACAGCTTCCTTACTTCCGTCTCCTTGGCATTATATCATATTCAAGCATAAGGTAACCTCTGGATCATAATAGCAAAGAGGAAGGCAATGTTGAAGTACTCTTGATAGTAGAGCTGGGTAACTAGGGTCTGTACCCTAGAATCTTATCGATAATCGGTCGCCATCGCTTGCCATAGAATATACATACAATATCTCAGCATGCGACCTTCATTCCACACACCTACACCACTACCTCTCACAATGTCAAACGAAGACCTCAAACAACACGTCAACTCATCACACGACTTCTACGAGCTCCTCGGCGTCTCCACCACAGCCAGCGAGTCAGAGCTGCGCACCGCATACCGCAAAACCGCCCTCAAATACCACCCCGACAAAGTCGGCGCAAATGCCGAAGCTCTCGAGAAATTCCACTTACTGCAAATCGCCTGGGACGTACTTAGCGATGCTTCCGTCAAAGAACTTTATGATAACGCGCGACTCGCGCGTGTCGAGAAGGCGCAGCGCACGTCTGCGTACGATGACAGGCGCAAAGCTATGATTGATGAGCTGGAGGCGCGGGAGGCTGGGTATTTGAAGAGGAAACGGGGGGAGATGGATGAGGAGGAGAAGTTCCAGCGAGAACTGGCTAGACTGGCGGCGGATGGCAAGCGAAGGAGAGAAGAGAGGACGGAAAAACTGAGGCGCGAGGCGCAGGAGCTGGAGGCGGAAGAGAGAAAGAGGGAAGAGGAGCCACCAGTCACGCCAAATGCTGCAAAGGTACCAATTGAGGAGACCGACCGCTCGATTACGTTGCGCTTCCGCAGAGACGGTACCACGGCACATCTGGATCGCGAGAAGGTTGAGGAGCTGTTCTCGCGTTTCGGCAAGATCGAACATACCCTACTGCGCGACAAGAAACGCAAAGTTGATGGTGAGAAGCGCCGCGCGCTCTACTGTACTGGCTTGATTGTCTTCACCAGTATTGTGGGCGCACATGCAGCAGTATCCGATTTTGAGAAGCTCCGCAAAGAGGATGAACGCTATGCATTGTTTGAAGAGATTGGCTGGGTTGGTGGCAAAGAGCCAGAAGCAGTCCCAAAAGCACCTCCGCCTGGTTTGCCTACCACGGCTCCTAGCACGCCCGCGGGTAAAGTACCTTCCTTCGGATCGTTCAAAGGCACCCCCAAACCCAGCGGCGTTTCTCCCAGCCCTACGCTAGACGAATTCACCTTGATGAGACTGAAGAATGCAGAAAAGCGACGGCTGGAAGAGAAGATAAGGCGGGAAGAAGCAGAGGCGGCAAAACAGGAAGAGAGCGCTGCTTGAATTCGAGCGTTTATACTATGATACCCCCAACATGCGTTGCTAGACCCTAATTAAAAGATGGCGCCGCTGTCTGTCTCGGTATGTCATGACTAATACCGCGGTGCCACTGAGAAAGCCTGTGAGAGACGCCACTGCGTGGAGTACTCGAGCTTTGTATAACTTGCGACCACGAGGGCGCCCGATCGTTTACCAGCTGCTTATAGATCTGACGGACTTCGTGCGTAGGCGGACGCTGGCAGTGGAGCGTGAAGGCAGCGAACAAGAGCATAAAGCACCTCAGGCATCGCTACAAGGTCAGACGATCAACGTCAGCGCCTCTTTAGCCTTCGAATTTCTCGTGGACAGCATCACTCTCTGGCTCTGTCTTCTTTTCAATCTTGACTTTCCCGGACTCTTCCTCTTCCAGCTTCCGCTTCTTGCTCACAAGCCGTCTATGCGCTCGACTTCGTGCATGCGCCTCCCATTGCTTCTCTGTCACGCATGTCACCCCACACAAGTCACACTGCCGTCTGATCCAGCTCTGTGGTATCTTCGCCTTATTCTGATCTTGCTTGACGGACAAATGTTCAGCTGCGGCCGCTGACAAGCCCAACGGGTCTGGCATTGGAGAGCTGGACAGGAAAGCTTGGGTGATGTCGGCAGCGGGCGTGAAAACATTCCTATGGAAGTCGGAAACAGAAGTCCCGTCAAGAAGATAGAGCTTTGCGCCTGTCTCTGACGACTCTTCATGGGATGTGGAGGCTTGCGATTGCAGTGCGTGCAAAAGTTTGAGCCGAATCCAGCGAGTCTGACGTTTCGCGTATTGACGCGTAGCAATCTTCGTCCTTTCTATTGCTTCGTCTTTAAGAGCTTGGAGGTCTGCTTCACTTGCTGTACCACTTTGGAGTGCTGTGATGTATGCCTTGAATTCCTTGTACCCAATGCTGACCCAGATCCCCCGAGTCTCGTCGACTAGCTGACCGGACTTGGACTGCTCGGTGGCGTACTTGTGCAGCTGACTGACCTCATTCAATAGACCTCGGCTGAGCATTTTGTCGACGCGATTGTCCAGCCGTGTCCTCAGAGTCTCGGTCTCAGCATGGATCCAGAAGAGCAGGGTGGGGAAGCGCAGATCTGACTCCTCGCTCGACGAATCTGCAGCTGAAGCGGATGCTAGTCGCTGTTCAGCATAGATCTCTGAAGCTTTCCGACCCGTTTGTAGGTATATCTCTATACTCCGTTGGATCTTGCGCCGATCGTTGGGATGCCAGCGTGCTGCCATGACAGGGTCAATTTCTTGTAGCTTTTCCAGTAGCTTCTCCGTAGGCTCTTTCAAGATCGGGTATGTGTTCTCAGAAATGTCCAAAGGTCCTTGCTCTTCGTCTTTCATCTGCTCGCCGGATTTCTCATCCTCTTCTGTCTCTGCCAGTCGGTCGCGGAACAGCAAGCTCTGTGTATAGTAATGTGTACCTCCCACCAGGATTGGCAGCTTTCCTCTACTCCTGATCTCTTCGACGACACGCAAGGCGCGCTTCACGAAGGTTCCAACCACCCACGTTGGCTCGCCGAAGTCGATACATCCTAGTAGATGATGAGGAACACCTTTACGCTCCTCTACAGTGATCTTGTTGGTGATGATGGGCAGGCCCGAGTATATTTGCATGGCATCGCCATTTATGACTTCACCATTGTAGCGAAGGGCTAAGGACACGGCTAGCTGGCTGCGGTGGTCAGTCTGGGAGGAGTAGCAATAGGCATGTCTGTGAGATGTACATCTGACTTGCCGGTGCCAGTCGAGCCGACAATGGCGATTATGGGGTGTCTAGGTGGCATACTGCTGAAGTGTCTCAACTGCTGCAGGGCGCGTAACATGAAGAGCGCACATGTAGTCTTCGTCGGCGCAAGGTCGAGAAATTGTTTGGAGACTGCGATCACATGTGATCGCAAAGGGACGAATTCGGATGCATCCCCACAATTCACGTCTCATTCAGGCAGGTCTGATTGACGACATTCCGCACAGTCATCGAATCGAACCATTGCACTACAAACCCTAATCGGAGCGTAACGCATCTGCCGACACTATAAGAAAGGCATTGTCCATAATTCTTAACCAATCTCCTCATCCACACAAATTCAACCGCCAACATGGTTGCTCCCACCATCTCCACTAAGGACCTCACCTTCGCCTTTCCCGATGGCACTTCAGGCCTCGAGCATGTCACTCTTGACCTCCCCGCCGGTTCTCGCAACCTCTTGATAGGAGGTAAGAAGATGAGATCCCCATGTACAGTCTACACCCATGCTAAATCCCCAGAGCGAACGGTGCGGGCAAAACAACCCTCCTCCGCCTCTTGAGCGGCAAGCGCATGGCACCACCCGGCACAGTCGACGTCGGTGGCCGCGATCCCTTTACTACCGGTCTCGAAGGTGTGACTTATCTTGGATTGGAATGGGTGCTTAACCCGATTGTGCGTTCCGACATTGCCGTACCGGAACTGTTGAAGTCCGTGGGTGGCGACCACTACCCAGAGCGTCGCGACGAGCTGGTCAGAATTCTCGACGTCGATCTGAGCTGGCACTTGCACGCCGTCAGCGACGGCGAGAGAAGGCGTGTGCAGCTCTGTATGGGTCTGCTTCGCCCTTGGACTGTCCTCCTGCTGGACGAAATCACCGTCGATCTGGACCTGCTGTCTCGCCACAACTTCCTTTCTTTCCTAAAGAAGGAGACTGAGACACGCGAGTGCACAGTTGTGTACGCAACACACATTCTCGACAACCTGGCTCAATGGCCAACCCACCTTGTGCACATGGCGCTCGGCAAGGTGAAGAAGTGGGGTCCGATGGACAGTTTCGAGGTCCCCAAGAACGATGGCGGTGTTGAAGGAAACAGCCGTTTGGGACAGCTGGTGTTGGCATGGCTGAGAGAGGATTTGGCTGAGAGAGGTCCTAGAAAGGGCCAAAGTGCTGAAGGCAAGACTTACCCTAACCTAGAGGGCAAGGGTGGCTACGGGCTGGAACAGAAGAAGAAGTAGGCGTCGGGATGGGCTATGGGAGTTTCGGCACACGAGAAGGTTTAGATGGCGGTGGCGTGGCGTCGCGTATGCGTGGTGGCATTTCATTGGTACACTGGCGGGGATTTTCAACATGATCTACAACAGCGCACTATTTTTGCAAGGCGTTCAACAGGTAGATTGCAGGTACTTGTTAAAATTTTCACACATACAATTTGTCAAGATGGTCGATGGCGTTGCGTTCACTTCTCAAATCTCAGGACCGTCTGTACGGCCGAGAAAAAGTTTGAGTTGCTTAGTTTCGTAGCGACAGCAGATACGGTACCCAGTGACCGTGGCTCACCAAAATCCCAGACTGGTCTCAATGACAGAAAACAAAAGCCGCTGGCTGCACTTAATGATTCACTTGTTGTGGATGTATTGACTAAAATACAGGATATGGACACTGAGACAATGCGGCCGCTTGCTATCCATTTGACCAAGTGACCCTGGATGGCTCGATTCCACCCCTACCACTGAGGTGAATACTCATCCATTCCCCAGATGTCACCTTACCAGAAAGTATTGATCGTCTTTCACCCAGGTACTACGGGAAATTTCTGTCGGCAGTGAGCACTCATGCCTTTCCATTGGTGCTACCCGAGTCGGCTTGTTGTATCTTCTGCGCTAGCCACTCGTCGGCATTCTTGAAGGTCGTCTTAGTGTCATTGTTGACAATGGCGCTGTCTGCGGCTTGGATGCCAGCGTTGATCTGAGTAATGTTAGTCTGATATCATACTTGGAATTTGGAGCAAACTCACCGCTTCCCACATGTTCCATGCCTTCTCGAGGTCTCCAGGGATATCGTAAGCGTGGTTGAACCATCTCGAAATATCCGAGCGTTTGCCAGCTTCGTTCGACAATTCGTCCAGGAAGCTCTTGACGACAAGACTCAGGCCGAGGTCGGGTTCCTCGACGAATGGCAACTCGGCACCCAATGTCGTGAGATCCATCGGGCTCAACTGGCGTGACACAACACCTGAAGCTGCCATGCTCAAAGCGTGCACTTCCACGAGATCGCGGAGACTACCACGCACTACAGATGTCATCTGGTGATAGCCGAGCAAGTGTCGCGACAGCGGACCAGTGAAGCCAATCTCCTTGTGGTGGAAAGTACCAAGGCATGCAATCCTGCTGATCAGCAGTGTGTAAGACTTGTCGGTCTCTGTGCCACGCATCGGAGCGCCTAGGTACTTGTCTGAGGGAAACATCTGGCTTGTGCTGAGGACATCGAGTTTGTGTAGCTCGAATGCCATGAAGATAGCCTCCTCGACTTCCTTGGCTCCTGCCTTCGCGATGTAACCACTCTTCTGGGCGTGATCAAACGCCGCCTTTAGTGCCTTGCCCCATGCAGAGAGAGTGTGATCGGTGTTGATGTAGCCGCGATCTTCCAAGAAGCGTAGTACAGTGTTACCGATGAGCTCTTGTGACTCCCGCAATTCTTGGGTTGCAACGTCGTTCTTCTTCTCGGTGATCGTCTCTTTAGCGCTTGACTCCTCAGAGAGCAGACTGACAGCGAAGAGAAGAGGGCTTTTCCTGACACTCAGACCAAGCTCAGACGCCTTTTCAAGGGTCGAGCTCTTGACACGCCAGCGGTTGGCAGCATTTGTCGGGGCGGAAGCATCAGGGACGTTGAGGGACTGCTTGTTGTTCTCGTTGAACCATGAGATCAATTCCACGTCCTTCTTTTGGTAGTAGCGATGAAGCATTGTGTTGATAAGCGCCATGGTCCTCGTGCGGAGGGGCGCCAGCTTCTGCGTCACAAGCTGCTGGTATGCTGATGATGATCCGCCGTCAAGTGGCGGAATCTCGAAGACCTCAGCACGCGTCCTCCAGTTCAGTACTCGTGGGCCTACCAAGCCCCTGGACATGTAGTAGTAGATCTCGTCCGGGAGTCGCTGTCCGATAACGTCGTGCATGTCGGAGGCTGCAGAGTCGTTCCTGGTGAGTGTAATCTCACCGCTACCAGTCAAGATAACATTGTGCTTGACAGCAGTCCTTGCTTTCTTGAAAAGCTCCCTGAACTCCTTGTTGAGCGAATCGTAGGCAGCAAAGCCAATTGCACCCGAGCGCCCAACAATCTCTCTGGCGCCTTGGATGTAGTTGGGCGCAGATTCAAGCTCAGCTGGAGGAGCAAGTATCGTCAAGCCAGAGATGAGAGAGAAGTCGATGAACTGATCTTCGTTCATGCCGAGCTTAGTGAAGCATTTCGCCCTGTCGACCCAAGTGAAGCTCTGACTCTCCCAATCAAACGAGACAACCACGACACTGGCACCAAACAGCAGGCATGACATAGAACCGACGATAGCATCGCCAAAATTCTGCTGATCGAGAGACACAACTTGAGCTGCAGCAGTGTATGGGGCGGTCTGTACTCGTACACCCTGACGAGCCAGGTAAGACTGCAACCATCTGAGAATGTGGTAAATGCGATAAGTGCCTGCTTTTGTTAGCCATGTGAGCCCCGTAAATGCTTCGCAGCGCATCTACGTACAAGATTTGCCGAACTCCGCCACCGCCTCGTCCGCTCTGCTCTGGCTGTAAAGACTCCAGGCCTCATCTAGGCTGCGCGCGGCAGTTCTACTGTCGCGAGCGATGGTTGCACGGTCTTTGCAAGCAAGATCGAGTCCATTGAAAACGAAGGTCGGGGTGATGTTGGCCTCCTTGAAGTTGGAGATGTAGGTGTCAACATGTTTTCTGAGCGCAAAGGGGAGACCACCAAGCGCGGGTAGCAGAGGTTCGCGAGAAACTTGTGAGGTGAGGATAGTCTCCAGAAAATCCTCTGCGTCGATGGTGAGCCGCTTGTCCTTGAGTTGGTCAATGGATCCGCTAGTGGTCAGGCTCTCGCTGGTAGCCCAGTCCCGGAAAGCCTGAGCGCGTGAAGCCATTACGCTGGCAATTGTGAGAGTGACTGTAGGCACGCGCAAACAATGCTGAGCCGCGACGCCTGTGTAGAGCCTTTCTCAGTTCAGAATGGATGTGACCAGAAAGCCGCGTGTTGGTAAAGATGTCGAGCTCGTGAAGTGGCTCGAGTGGCAGCCATGCTGGCTGGGAGACCCTGAATCGTGCACTAAGCTTCCACTAGCGCCCTTTGAGGAAATTGTGTAGCCTCAGGCATTCAGAGTCTGAAGTCACGTGCTGCGAGCATTTCCTCGCCTTGTTGATTGTATCGAGGGCTCTGAATGCGAGGCAAGGATCTATGCTTGAGGATCCCGTAAACAGTCAACGCAAGAAAGTCGTAGTTAGTGAAACCCAATGGCCTGGACTCAAGATGCGATCAACGCGGGAGCGCTTCCCCGATGCGCGTGACGATGTTCCGAGTTACCATGGATGAGAGCACAATGCCTCGTATTGTAAGTATTTCGAACTCTATAGACTTCCAAGAGTGTCACATGTTTTCAGCTGCTCGGGGGCCGCTCGTGCATCTCGACGACCGAGAAGCCTTCTTCGAAGCCCAAGCATAGGCTGCCTTTGCCCTCTTCACCTGATAGACTACAAGCGCCATCAATCTACTCGATCTCATTACTCCTGTCATCTTCCTTCTGAAGTTTGCTCCATCTGCTCTCCACTACCCTTCCATCTTTGATAACGGCGAGCAAATGCCTCTCGGGCTTGCACATGACCTCAATGTCCTCCAGCGGATTCGCGTTCAAGATGATCAGATCAGCGAAGTAACCTTCCTTGATCCTGCCTACTTGCTCCTCGTGACGCAGCATCTTCGCTGCGTTGATAGTGGTGGATTGCAAGATCTTCAACGGAGACTGCCCAGCTTGCCGAAGCAGTCTGAAGCCGTCGTTTTGCTTGATTTGGAGAGGCCCAAGGAGATCGGTCCCGTAACACATGGTGACGCCTGCCTCGTCCGCCACCTTAATACTTTGCAAGCCGGCTTCGAGAACTTGCAGATTCTTCGCTGCGATAGACGGTGGCAAGAAGGAGCCAAAGTCCTTCGACGCCATGGCTTCGTATGTAACAAGTGTAGGCGTGAGATATGCACCTTTCACAGCCATGAGCTTTGCCGTAGCTTCGTCGATTAAGTTACCGTGTTCGATTCCCAGCACACCGTTGGTGACCGCGTTACGAATAGCGGCTGGAGTGTACGCGTGGGCAGTGACGTATGTGTTGCAATCTTTTGCAACACTGCAAAAGGCCTGAATCTCTGCAGGTGTGTATTGTATGTTTGTAAGGCGGTCTGTCGATGACACGACACCGCCCGAAGCCATGATCTTGATGAAGTCTGCTCCTCGTCGGATTTCTTCGCGGGCAGCATGCAGACATTGCTCCACACCGTCTGCAATGCGACCGAGCCCGCGCACGTTTCCGCCACAGCACTGGTACTCACCATCTTTTGAGCTGCGCATATCTCCGTGGCCACCAGTCTGACTGATGCCGTGACCGGCTGTGATCAGCCTGGGTCCAAGGACGAGACCTTCGGCGAGAGCTTCTTTGATTGCTAGCCCGGCACCTCCGCAGTCTCGAACCGTCGTGAAACCTCTTCGTAGCATTTGGTGGGCCAGATACGGCTGTCGAAGTAGTGAGGTATCCGGGTCTTGGCTCATGGTGTCCCTGAGACCGTCTTCGCCGGGCGGAGTCGCGAGATGTACGTGGCAATCGATCAGACCAGGCATTATGAATTTGCCTTCAAGGTCGATAATGGTCAACTCATCACGGTGAGTCCATGACATGACCTCGTCTCCCGGAGAAGATTCTTGTGAAAGCTTTGAGAGTCGGTGGATGCGGCCATTTAGCAGGTCAATCGCGCAGTGCTGATACACTTGTCCGTCCTTTACGTCGATGATGGTTGCATTGACGAGGCGGTATCTCTTTCTGGGCACTGTAGTCCAAGGCTTCAGTGCCTGGACCTGTGCCATTTTTGTTGTGTTTTTGTGGCCGCTCGAGACGTTTTTGTGGTGGACGGTGGAGCATTCGGCAAACAGCTGCACCGAACTTTTGACTTCGCGTGAGATTCGTCAACGCAAACGCAAACCCCAGGCTCCAGCAGGCTCCCGTCACTCGCTGTATAAAACACTCGTGGTCATCTTTCCCAACATTCATCAGAGCATCAGGTTTCAAGGATGTTAAAATCGCAATACGTCCAGTCAGATATGTCAAATTCTTCTTTCCAGTTATTTTTACACGTGGTTGATACTGGCAGACGGTCACTCAGCGCAAGCGGATACAGACAAGGTCTCTCACGTTAGTCAGTATCTGTATGACGGCTGATTTACTTCTCACTCTCCAAGTGAAGTTCTGGATACTGCACAGCCCTCTCTTTTGCCAAAGCCGCGTCCCGCACGAAAGAGTTGCTCGCCCAAAAACTGCCCTGAAAGCTCATGTCGTACCAGTAATTCACCGCACACGCGAATCCTTCTTTCCCGCTAGTCTGCTTGACCTTGTGATACCACATCGCAGGCAGATACAGCATATCGCCCTCCTGCAGCGTGACTGTGACCGGCTTTGACAAGTGTGAATATTCCGAGCACCGTAATTCAGGCTCCTCGGGATCCCACACCGCCACAGGCACAGCATCTTGCCCTTCTTGTGGCTCAAGCACGAGAACGCCATCGCCTTCTGCAGACGTCGAGGGCGCATACTGAAATTGTGGTAGCTTCTGTTCGTTGACACATGGCATCTCGATCGGAGGCAATAGGATGAAATGCTTCTGCCCGATGATCTGCACATATACATTCTCATAATTGTCTCTGTGCATAGCAGTCACGGAGCGCTCGTTGCCTAGCCAGAAGTTGATGGCGTCGGCAGACTGCTCGAGTGCAATACGTGCCCACGAGATATTCGGTGGTACATCCGAGAAGAGGGTGTGGTATTCCTCGCGTAGGTTGTCGTTTTCTGCCGCGCTGTCAGTATGGTATAGGCACGCAGCAGGTATATGACTTACGTGTTTGTGCATATTTCACATTTCGCACCTCCGGAGGCGATGGGACAGGCAATGCACAATCTTCTTGCACGTAGCGCATGAAATCAACAAAATTCTCCCGTGTCTGGTGAGGTTCGACGAACAACAGAGAGCCATTATCATGCTCCACAATCCCATCGGCGTTCCTTGTATCATATGAGCCAGTGTCCAGACCTTGTTCAAGCTTACTGACAGTACCTGACCTACCCGCATGGAGTCACAGCGACCTGAACATCTGCATCTTTCATAACATCTGCCAGATACGCAGCGTCCCACTTGCCAAACGCTTGCCAATCTCTTGCGCCACCACGGACGACAAAGGGTCGGTTCTTAGCGACATAGCGCATGAATTCCAGAGCTGAGGGTTCTTGATAGAGCTCATCAACCACGGTGGCGTTGAGTTCGTGGTAGGTAGCGATGAGGTCTGCAAGAGGGTCCTGGTCTGGCATGCTGCACTGGATTATAGGAGAATTAATGCTTTTGGCCACCGAACAAGAAGCCAGTTCCTCTCAAACCGAACGGAGTATCAAAGAATAGAGATTGTACACGTTGAGGCGAACAAGAAATGTCAACAGTAACAAGAAGCAAGAGGAAATTGTGTGAAGCGGAGAATTGCATCTCTCTCACGCTTCACCCTGCGCAGCTCAACTCGTGTTTCTGCCGCGTTACATTTTCATTTGCCACTCGGAATTGCATGAGATCCTGTCGCGCGTTTAGGTCAGGCATCTGTATAATTATGAAAGGCTATGCGGCTCTTCTTCAAGACGGAAGAATTATGTGCCGATCAGAAGACGTCAATAAGTGGCGAAGTCGCCTTGGTCCCCTTTGCCGAGCACAGGTTTGGCATGCTCAGAAACGCCACGGGCTTCTCGTAGATACTCACATCATGTTTAGATTGAGAATCTTCTTCTACTGATAGTCCAAGAGCGCCACGCGGCACCGACACTCCAAAAGTGATAAGTTTGCTGCAGCACAGCGCCGTCGTGCTTCATCCAGAAGATGCTTGGATGGACTTGGTCGACAATTTTGGTTCTTTTGGGTCTCTGCACGATAAGATCCCGCGCAGATAATATACGGGGTGTCAACCTCGGAGGATGGCTTCTAGTAGAAGAATGGTATGTGGCAGCATCCGAGTGAGCCCCATTGACGCCCATGCTGATGACACAGGATCACTCCTTCGCTGTTCCATAACACGAATGCTGAAGATGAATGGCATCTATGCAACGATTTAGGCAAAGTTCAATGTCGCAAACGGCTAGATAAGCACTGGAGGTGAGCGTTGTCTATGCGCAACAATTTACAATTTTGTTTTTCACACAAGTGATAGCACTTTCATCAACCGCGATGACTTTGAGGAGATGAAAACAGCAGGTCTCAACGCTATACGCATTCCAATAGGCTACTGGGCAGTCGACCTCCGAGACAACGAGCCTTACGTCGCCGGACAATACCCTTACCTCATACAAGCCGTGCAGTGGGCTCGAGAAGTAGGCTTGCAGGTCATGATCGACCTTCACGGCGCCCCTGGATCTCAGAACGGACAAGACAACAGCGGCCTGATCGGCCCCGTGCTGTTTGCCGGTAACACTTCCAATGTGGATCGGAGCCTGAACGTCCTTCGAAACCTGACCGAAGAGTTCTCGCAAAGCGTATATGGGGGTGCCGTCACAGCCATCGAGCTCTTGAATGAGCCCAGGCTAGATGATGAAGACTTCACCATGTCACGCCTCAAGGATTTCTACGCCGATGGCGCAGAAGTAGTCACTCGCGCCGAACCCAACAGCATTGATGTAGCGATCCACGGCAAGTCCTCCGCCCTCATCTGTCCTAAAAACAACCCACTAACAATGTAAAGACGCCTTTTGGGGCCCTTCCTACTGGTCCACCTACAACCCGTTTCCCAACACCTCAGCTCCATCTACAGCACCCACCACCCTCATCATCGACACCCACCAATACTACGCCTTCCCACCCTTTGCCAACCTCTCCCGCCCCGCCATACTCACCCACATCTGTGAAATCTCCCAGCTCGTTAAAAACTCCTCCATCCAACACCCTGTAGTAGTGGGCGAATTCAGCCTCGAGACGAACTCCTCCCCCGACGCTGAAGACGACCGCGGCGAGCGGCGAGCCCACGCCGGGCCATCGCAAGTACAGAGGACATGGTATCGATTGCTATTCGAAGCGCAGGCGGTGGCGTATTCTCCAAGCATGTCTGCTACTGCGTCCGAGGAACCGATTCTGGGCTGGTATTACTGGACGTGGAAGACGGAGTGGGAGATTGATACGTGGAGCTATCGGAGAGGGTGGCGGGATGGGTGGATTCCGAAGGATGTTGGGAATCGGTCGACGTTTGTTTTTCCAGTACGGGAGAATGGCTGTGTAGATGACGACTTTGGATGGGAGGCGCCGGCGAAGGTGGGTGCTGCGGCATATGTTAGGGCGGCTGAGGGCTGGTGGCTTTTAGTGGTGATCGGTGTTAGTGCAGTGCTAGGAGTTGGGCTTGTATAGACATGGCGGAGGAAGATTTACACGACTTGACGATACATGATAGACAATGAACATCTATACTCGTTGAGGCCAACTTGCATATATACAAAGTGGATTCGTTGGTTGTATGCAGATAGGTAACTAAGAATCATTATTCGTAATAGCCAATATGCATTTGCGTGTAGGGTATCTTTCGCTGCGCTGTGCTAATGGGAAAAACGAATTCGAAAAGACATAATGAAAGGTGTATCCGGCCTCCGAAAGCCACAGGAATGGAAAGGCCAACAGCACCGCTGTATCAGCCCCGAAACTTCTTTATCTTGATCCCTTGCAACCCTCTGACACTGGTCCAGACCGTCTCACTGACCTTGACAGGCAATTTGCGGCCTTTAAGTCTCTGATCAATAAGCCACAAGCCCACCACAAATTCTTCTCTGTTGAGCGAAGTCTTTTGTGTGGCGTGCTGCTCCGGCTCACCAGCAGTGACAAGATTCCATATGGTCTCAAGCTCACTTAAAGGTAGGCGAGATCGTAGCCATAGGTCGCGAACAACGACGTTCGAGATTTGATCGGACATTTCTGGTGGAAGTAACAGGCCGCGGTTAGAAGCGAAGAGACCTTCATAGCGTTTGCGTTCGCGTTCGGTCACGGCGTCACGCCATCGTTTGCGATCGCCTGAACTGGACTTAGCTGAGGTTCGTATCGAATTTTGTGTTGCAACAACGCAATTGCGACATACCTTCATGGTGTTTGTTAGGATGCTTGGGTCGCAGGTGGCGCTTCTTCTTGTGTTTGCCGTAAGGGTGCTGCTCGGTCTCGCTTTCTGAAGACGACGACTCAGGATCGCGGAGAGTTTGGCGCATACCCTTTGCCTTCTTGATAGGGCTGGGAGTACGGGACCGAAAAGGCGAGAGATGATTGTGGCGCCGTGAGCTTGTTGAAGGAGGCGCCAGCTTGCTTGGCGAGCTTGCGCGAGACGTTGCAAGGCTTGAGGCGACCATGGCATTGGCAAGATCTTCTCCAAGAGTGAGGTTTGTTGTACGCCGTGGGTAAAGTTGGTGGTAAGCTGCATTGAGACTAGGGTTCGACTGTGGGGACACTGATCGTGCTGAAGAGATGGAAGCTCTAGGTGCTGGGCTGATTTCGATGGGTTGTGAGGGGTTGTTCAGCTTTCTTCGGGTACCAGGTGGTGGATGTGGGCGAGATCTTGCAGGTGAAGGCTGAGATGGCTGTTTGACCGCAGCTGTTGTCCCTGCTTTTGGTCCGACAGTCGGACTTCGCGCTGTGTCCTCCGAAGCAGAGACATATTCGTCATCCTCGGAAGAACTCAGAGCTTGGGAACGGGCACGGTCTTGTGCTTCTGCGAGCCTCGCTTTGACCTGGGCACGTGTGCGGTCTTGGACCCGGCGGTCGGCGCTTGGAGTTGGACGCGACTTACTGGAGAAGACTTCGCCTTTCTGATGGTGTGCTGGGTCTTTTTGACGCCCTTCGAAGCCTTCAATTTGAGTTGTTGCAGCTTCAGCTTGAGCGCGTACTTCCATGCCGACGGAGGATACTTCATTTGGATGGTGTTGCTGTTTGAGCGTAGGTCGTCGAAGTGTGTTTTTCTCGAGGATGCCAATGAATGATGTTGTTGGCGAGATTGGCCGTGGCTTGTAATGATGTTCGGAAAGCCGTCGAGGTTTGGGAGGAGGAGTCGGTCGCTGAGTCTTGAGGTCGTCGTGACCGTCATCTCGAGCAGTGGCATTGGTTCTCGTGGCAGCGGCAGCCGCAGGTGACACCCGGGCTGTGGCAGGAGCTGTTGCTGGTTGGCGGTAGGACGGCGAGGGCGACAATGCAGGCGGCCTTCCTCGTAGGCTGGACGCAGGCGTAGCTGGACTGTTCCCCCTGCTGCGCAAAATATCCCCATTGCTCTTCGACGCTCCTCCAAATGCCAGTAATGCACCGAGCAGAGCGGCATTGTTATTGGCCATGTCGTTGTTGTTGCTGTTGCTAGCGGTGGAGGGCGCCCGCGAAGGCGTCCTCTGCGAGCGTGACATGCCGCAGAGAGGCGCTCGAGGAAGTGGTGAGGAGTCGGGTTAGCATTATTGTGTGCAGTGCCAGACGACAGGAGTGGAGTGCTGCCCCCGTTGCAGGGCACATATAGTGACAGGGCGGTTTCGTGCGGATAGAAAGAGACAGGGATCATCGCCTTCCCTTGTTCTACGTTGCCGGGGCCTTTCGGCGCTTGCGACAAGGCTGACGGACAAAGCTGACGCAAGAGGAGTGAGTGAGCTGGGACCCTTCCTCCTTGTACAATAATGCATCTGGTCGCCTGGTGTGCATCAATTGGGTCAGTCAATAAATAGCAGCCGGACATACCACAATCGATGAAACCCGCGCCATAAAACCCTTCCATTCTCCAACGACTTGGTTATCATGCATGTCACATGACTCGGACGCTCGTATTGGTAGTCTTTGAGTCAGGCGAGCACTCTGCACCGCCTTGCGGTGTTTGCAGGTGTCTGCTTGAGGCGACCGACCATAGCTGAACTCGGTCGCTATTAAGCACGCATAGGTACGATTTGACACACACCTGTAACTGAACAGCTCACTCGCAAGTGCTCCGCAACCTCAAACTTCCCATACCAACACCTCCACAATGTCTTGCTCGTCCTTGCTGTCTCTACCTAAAGACATCCTGATCATACTTCCAGACTACATTCATAACATCGAGGACTACACAAATTTCTCTTCCACATGTAAAGCTCTACGAGAATGCATGAGCAATACCTCGCCTCGGACCATCCTTCGCCTGGCAGCAGCACAGTCTACTACATTTTTCCGTCCATCACCACACTTTCTGGCCGCAGCTACAGCGAGGGAGCTCGGCCATTGGGCACGAAAGTCGGCAGCCAATGAAGCTGAACTTGCAACCAGGCTCGAAGATGGCGTGGACGGACTTCTTGATCTGGCGCTGAAGCGCTGTGGTCTTACGATGGACCGCATACGCCAACTCCACCTTCAGCGGTTCTCCATCATCAACCCAATCACAGACTTGATCGACACATGTGTTGGAGTTCAATGGTACAAAACGCCCAACTTCTGGGCTGGAGGCGTGGACGATGCGTACACCATTGATTCCGACCCACCTGCTACGCTTTTCCACCTGGCACTCTACGGCGAGCTATTCGGCCCTGACTTCGAAGCATTCCTTGAACCAGCCAGTCAGTCAGCAAGGAGGCTGAGTGTCGACACACGACTAGACTTCATCAAGTACTGCGTACCGGACTGGTCATGTTACTCAGGGCAGGAGAGGGCCCGGAACTTGCGTATGCCTGACGGACGACTTGACCCCAGGCGCACCGTGAAGCAGACTGGACCCTACGCCGAAGGCGCAGAAGAGTCTGACATCCAGAACAACATCGCGCTCGAGTGGCTCATACAAAGCAGCCGCTGGAAACCGCACTGGCAAGAGATGCGAGCTAAAGCTGGCATCACTGACTTTCAGTCCCCTCTGCCAGGTGGCTGGGACTTTCCTACTTACGATGAGCAGGACTGGAGGCAACGTATGCTGGAAGCTACAATGGTCTGCCAAGGGCTCGAAGGTCTCGGTATGATCAGGCCAGACTTACAGGACGCATGGGTCGAGAAGACCAGGATTTGGAGGGAGAGAATTGCAAGTCTCGAGCAAGAGCCTGGTTGGACCAAGGTTGGGACCAGGGCTACGCTTGAATACCCATTTCTGTTAGGCGACCTCCGGGTCTGCAGTACTGGCTTCGTAATGGGCACATAGTAGGAATGTATGAGCTGCTTATTGGCTGCTAGTCGAGTTTGCTCTCGAGATATTGAATCACGGATGTAATTGAGGTAATCTGCCCTTTACTGAGGCGTAGGAGCCCTGCAAAAGGTGGCACGTTCATGTACGCAAAGCATCATAATGTGATGACAGCCTACGCCATGTCTGAGAAATACAAAGATCATCCGATGATATATTGCCGCTGGTTTGACTTCGCCTTGCTGGTATCTGTGCCGGTATGTCCCCGCACGCGAGGTATGAATGTAAAATGGCAGTATGTCTGCAGTCTGGGAACCCCGCCCAAGCGAGTCGCCTCATACCGTAGGATCGCGAGAAAAAGAGATAAGGCCTGCTTATGATAGACAGGTAAGTGTCTGCAATCAGGCCAGGCAACAACAATAACAGCGCTTTGCATAGTATATCCGTACGAACAAGCAAGCGAAAGGCGCTAGTCAAGCTCAAAGCTTCGCCATTGGCAGAGCAATAAGTTATCTCGCCGTCACTTGCCGCTTGCTTGCTGTCCACAAACATGCACTACTGCCGATGCGAGGACATGGCAGCATTGGCGGCGCGCCAACTGCCTCATCTGAACCCGCTCCGTCCTTCGGGGTACTCACCACGCATCGGACTCTTAGGCGCAGGACCGCTACCCTGTTAGCAAGATACGGCGTAGCAAGACCGAGCTCCGAGCCTCTGGCAGTCGGGCGCAGGCAGCCATTATGTTTATTCCGCATACACCGTGACGGTGTGGTGCTCATTTAAACCACATACCTCCACGACACTTTGGCACTGGCTCTTGGATGGCCTCCCCTGCCAACAGCACATGTGAGCCGTCATGTCTTCCTCTGCTATGGCGAGCGGCATGCTCGACATGAACCATGTCGACTTCGACTTCAACCTCCCATTTGAGCAACTGTTCCTGTCCATTATACCCTCGGCTCTCTTCATCTTATCCACCAGCTGGCGCATCGTGCGACAGTTTCGGAAGCCCAATGTGGTAAATGCCCGGGCATTTCAACTCATCAAGTTGGTGCGTCAGGATTGCGATTCCGAACCGATTTGTGTCTGGCTAATGTCATTTCTCACAGGGGGCTATCATCACATATGTTGGTCTCGAATTGACTCTGCTTGTTCTGTTGGCCGCCCGTTCTTACCCAGCCACAACCACGTCTTTGCCGTCAGCAGTTCTCAGGCTCGCATCCGCATTGTTCATGGTTGCTTTGAGTTTGCTAGATCACAGCAAAAGTTTTCGACCTTCTGTTCTCCTCAGCGCTTATCTCTTCTTAACATCTCTGTTCGACGCCGTGCAAGCAAGAACCCTATTTCTAGCGTCCGAGACCAAGTCCCAGTACGTTTACTGCGGCATCTTTACCGCCACCCTGGGTTACAAAGTCCTGTTGCTTCTTCTGGAGGCTCGACAGAAGTCCAAGTGGACCACGTCCAAAGCGGCAGAACGCAGTCCGGAAGAGACATGTGGAATCTTTTCTCTCGGCGTTTACCTCTGGCTGAACAGGATATTCATCGAAGGCTATTCCAAGTTGCTCACAATTGCGGATCTCTATCCCCTGGACACAGCCTTGTCGGGTCAATCGCTTCATGAACGCTTCTCGGAACACATTGACTATACAAAGCTGACGGGACATAAATTTGGACTCTTGAAGGCGCTTGTTCGCACTTTGGTGGTGCCCTTACTGCTTCCAATACCAGCCAGACTAGCCCTTCTTGGATTTACATTCAGCCAGCCGTTCTTCGTCCAAAGCTTGATAAAGCATCTTTCGAAAGAACAGCCCGACCCAAATGCTGGGTACGGCTTAATAGGCGCTAGCATGCTAATTTACACGGGCATCGCAGTGTCCATGTCATTGTGCTGGTAGTTGTGGCTTTTCAATAGCATTGGCGACACGTGACTCTGCTAACGCGATCGATCAGGTATTTCCATCACCGTATGCGAGCTATGGTTAGATCTATCCTGATTGTGGAGATCTACCGGAAAGCTACCGTAGCTCGTATCGACACTGGCCGTGACAGCGCTGCGCTGACTCTGATGAGTACCGACATGGATCGGATTAATCTTGGCTTGCGATCCATCCATGATATTTGGGCAAGCATAATACAGGTTGCGTTATCAAGCTGGATGCTGTACATACAGTTAGGCGCAGTCTTTGTCGCACCCATCGTTCTTGTCATAGTCTGTGTTGCTGCTTTGGGAGTACTGATCAGATTGACTGGCGATTCACAACGAGCCTGGATGGCGAAAGTGCAGGAGCGTGTCGGACTGACCGCCACCGTGATCGCAAGCATGAAAAGCTTGAAGATCTCGGCACTCTCCAATATCGTGGGCGACTTTGTGCAGAAGCTTCGCGTGGACGAACTGGCAGCCGGGACTCGATACCGCACGATCGCGATCCTCGCAGCGCTTTTCGGCTTCGTACCAATGCTGATCGGGCCTCCACTTACTTTCGCATTCTCTCGCCAGGGAATGGACGCCACAAAGATTTTCACCAGTTTATCATACCTTTTACTCCTTACCAATCCCCTCACGCTGATATTCCAGTCGATTCCCGAGTTATTATCTGGGCTGGCTTGCCTAGGTCGAGTCCAGTCGTTTCTCGAGTATGCAGATCGAGGTCAATCTTTGGCCAACTCCGATATCGCCCAGATTGAAGGAGAGAAAGAAGAGAAAGTCCTCATTCAGCATCCCACTCTCGTCGGCCGTGCGAAACATGCTCCGCCGTCTGTTTCCATCGAAAGTGGTTCTTTTAGCTGGCAGCTCGGCAAACCCACTTTACGTAACATCAACATTTCCATACCGGCAGGCTCTCTGACTGTTGTTGTTGGCAGCGTCGGCTCGGGCAAGTCGACTCTTTGCCAGGCGCTGCTGGGCGAGGTACCTTTCAGCGAAGGCCGCGTGTGCTTCGATGCCAGAGTCTCTCACATAGGCTATTGCCACCAGACCCCATTTTTGCCGAACGGGTCTATCAGGGACAATATCATCGGCTTTTCGCCGTTCGATCCTGTGAGATACGCGGAAGTCATTACTGCCACGGCATTGACAGTGGATCTTGGACTGCTACCGCAAGGCGATGATACCAATGTGGGCTCCGATGGCATTACTCTGTCCGGCGGTCAGAAACAACGTATCGCATTGGCTCGGGCTCTCTATGTTGACGCAAAGCTTGTCGTTCTGGACGATGTCTTCAGTGGTCTTGATGCGAACACCGAGGGTCAAATATCTCGACGAGTCTTTGGCCGAGACGGACTGTTGCGCAAACGAAATACTACCACGGTGTTGTGCACAAATAGCCAGAAGCAACTCGTATCGGCAGACCACGTTATAGCACTGGATCAAGGAAATGTCATTGAACAAGGCTGTTTGAACGAGCTTCTATCGCGACCGGGTTACGTTTCAACCCCTTTGTCGGGGTCGCAACCCCAATACGATACGATGTCGGCCGAACCATCTGACGTGGGGGATGTTTCTCCAGCGACAGGAGCTGGATCGATGGGCACGAAAAATACAGCAACTATGTTATCGACGCCTATGAGTGACAGTTTTCGGCAAACGGGTGACACAGTCGCTTATAAGCATTACTTCAAGAGCATTGGGTGGTCTATGGCCATCTCCAGCATCGTATTTGCTGCCTCCTGGGGAGCTTTCACGAATTTCTCGACGGTCTGTAAGTATGAACCTCAGGGCGACGATTCACAGGCCATGCCGATGGCTACACAAAAACCCCTGACTGACATCGGATGCTTTAGGGCTCAAAATTTGGTCTGACGATGCTTTCCGCCCGAATCCTACTCACTCATTCGCATGGTATGCTGGTATTTACGCCTTACTACAAGTCTGTGCCCTGATATCTCTGCTCTTGCTGGCCGTCGTTGTCTTCATACTTTTCGTAAAGAAGGCAGGCGCTAACCTCCACTGGAGCATGTTGAAGACACTGATACACGCACCCTTATCCTTCTTCGTCGCAACTGACACCGGCGTGGTGACAAACCTCTTCTCACAAGACCTAAACATGGTTGACACCGAGCTGCCAAATTCTTTCCTGAACACAATACATAGCGTAAGTCTTTTCTACCCATCTTCATACGACACAAGATATCGAGCGCGTGGACTATGAAACTTCCCGTTACGGCCAGGATTTCTAACTCTGCGAAAACCAGGTCTCACAAGCCGCAGGTCAAGCAGCGGTAATGCTTACTGCGTCTCCCTATCTGGCAATCAGCTATCCATTCCTTGCAGCACTGCTATACGTCCTGCAGAAGTTCTACCTGAGGACGTCCCGGCAGTTGAGACTATTGGACCTTGAAGCAAAAAGCCCGCTTTAGTGAGCCCAATCCCCTCCCACTCGTAAATGAAGACAAGACTTATGAACATGTATTAGCTCACATTTCATCGATACTGTCAAAGGTATTGCAACTTTGAGAGCTTTCGGTAAGTTGAAACTAACAAGCTACTGCTTGTAACAGGCCAGCCTCACGCGTATTCATTGATCAGCAATATTGACATCTGCAATACAGCATTTATACCAGAGGAGATCGAGAAGAACATCCAGCTCGTGGACACTAGCCAACGCCCAGCCTACCTCTTGGTCATGATTCAGCAGTGGTTGAACTTCGTCCTCGACATCGTCGTCATGATTATGGCAGTTCTTATGACCACTTTAGCCGTGCGACTCCACTCAAACGCCGGATTCACTGGAGCGTCCATGGTCTCTTTGATGTCTTTTGCGGAGAACTTGTCGGGCATTGTCATCTTCTATACGCGGCTGGAGACTTCTCTCGGTGCGATCTCTAGGCTGAAATCATTCCAGGAAGACGTAAAGCCAGAGGATCAAGACGGGGAAGACATAATCCCGCCGAAAGACTGGCCATCGATTGGTTCTATCCAGATTTCGGCCTTGTCCGCAACTTACGAGTAAGTATGCACCATTTTGCATTGCTGCCACCACTAGTGACAGTTGATCCTAACCATATGCGTAGCGCACCCGAGGCTGGTTCAACGGTCGATCGGCCGAAATTGGTCCTGGACGAGATCGACCTCAACATTGAACCAGGCGAGAAAATTGCGATCTGCGGCCGTACAGGTAGTGGCAAGTCAAGCTTGATCTCGCTATTCCTCAAGTTGCTGGATCCTCTCTCTGGCAATGTTACTGTTGATGGTCTCTCCCTTAGAGATATCGATCGTTCCGCACTCCGCCAGAGTATCTTCGCTATGCCACAAGAGGCAGTGTTTCTTCCCGACGGCACTACTTTCCATGTGAATCTCGATCCATCGGGAAAGTCTACCTCCGAGGAATGCGAAGCTGTTCTGGCACTCGTCGGCTTATTTCTATTTGTCGAAGAACGAGGAGGACTTACTGCAGGAATGGAAGCAGCTACGCTCAGCGCTGGACAGCGGCAGCTCATGTCCCTCTGTCGCGTGCTTTTGAGGAGACGCAACCGAGCTAAGTTGATAGGGGCCTCCTCCGATGATACAGAAGGAGGTGTTCTGATATTAGACGAGGTAAGCTCGAATGTCGATCAAGACACAGAGCGAGCTATGCAGGACATCATTCGCGCTGAGTTCGAGCACTTTACTATCCTTGCAGTCAGCCACAGGCTAAACATGATTATGGATTTCGACCGTGTCATTGTCTTAGATAATGGCAAGATCGTAGAGACGGGTAATCCTGCTATTTTAGGAAGGCAGGAGACTTCAAGATTTGGAAAGCTAGTGAAGGCTAGTAGATACTAGGTAACTATAGAGAGCATCTAATCAAGTACTCGCTATTAGGAATAAGTGTATAAGGCTTATAGGGAAACTATGTAGCACGCAACGTTATGCTAATAGCGTACGAAGTAGGTAATTAGTAACTTATAAGTTATTCCTTAAGCGCTTATAGATAAAGTTACCTTAACTTTCTTAAAATTAGTACTAAATTCAAAATAATCATTACTCGCTAAGAAAGTAGAAGCTATAATTACTTCTAAGTTACTTTATCCTAAGTACTTTTTAGAATATTATAAGTTAGGTAATACAAGTAAAGTTATATTCTAGAATAAGTAGAAGAATAGAAGCTTTTTTAATGTAACTAAGTATTCTTTATAACTCTCTCTTTATAGAACTATCACCTCTAATTAGGGCTAAATAGCATTACATAGCTTAGATTAAGAGTTAACTTATAGTAAGTTGATTTTAGAATTAGTACTAATTAATGACTTAGGTAACTTAATATAGTTTCAACAGCCTATTTTTCAAATTCTTTATAGGTAAACTTTATGATTAAGGTCTTAAGAAGCTAGTTCCTAAGATTGAAAGGGCTTAAGCATTAAATCATACACTAGTAGGAGAAGCGTACTATACCTAACTTAGAATTATACTACTTTTAAGCTTTTTTGCTCTTAAAATCAAGATCTTATACTAATTAGGCCCTATTACTAAAGTTCTGAAATACTTCATTATAACTTAGGAGCTTTACTTGATATATACTAAATTCTAAGCTAATTAGTCTATATGATAGGCTTTAAATCTTCATCTAACATTATAAATAATATTCTTTTTTCTAAGAATTAACTACTACTTCAAAAGTAACTATCACTATCTTTACTGGATAATTATTGAATTACATATAACTCAGCTAATATACTACTAGGGGAAGTAAGCTATACCTAGAAGTAAGCTACTTTTAAGCTTTTTTTATTAAACTGATATTTTATACTAATTAGGCCCTATTTCGCAAATCCTAAGAACCAAAATCGTATTTAGGAATTTAAGCTTTTATGAATTTATTCTTAAGTTAATTAACCTATATATAAGGGTTTAAATCTTAAATTCAAAAAGATGTTTTTTTCCTTAAAAAAATTAACTACTACTTTAAAATTAGTAGTATCTCTACTAAATAGTTTTTAAAATAGTTATAATTTGGTTATCTATAATTTTAAGGTATGTTAGCTTATATTAGTTTATTAGACTTTATTATATATAGCCTAAATATGGAGTAATAAAGATACTGAAAAGTTAAAGCTGAAATTCCTTCGACTTTCTCCTAGCTTAGGTACTTTTTAAAATACTTTAGGTATATTCTAGAATAAACAGAAAACCGGAGCCTTTCTTCGACTACTTTTAGTTATAACTCTAGATTACTAGTCTGATTAGCTCTAATTGAGACTAATGAGTAATATATAGGTAACGTACTAGTATAGGAAGCGCACTACTCTTAGAAGTGCGGTACTTTTTAGAGTATCAATTATGACTTTTTAATTAGGCTTATTTTTAAAATCCCTAATAAGTAGAATTTTAGAATAAAGTATTAAGAACCTTAATTTTAGGTCTTAGGTAGTTTTAGCTTAAAATCAAAAAGTTATAGTAATTTTAAAATTACCTCTTAATTAGTAGTAATTTTAAAGTTACTATAAATCTTAATCTAAGCTAGATAACTATCTAGTTTTTTTTAATTATAGTTAAAGAATTAGTAATATATTACTAAATAGTCCTATTTAGAGCTTAATAGGCTAAGATTTTAGAGTTATAAATATAAGTAGTCGAAAAAAGGCTTCGATTTTCTACCTATTCTAGGATATACCTAGTATATTCTAAAAATTACTTAGGATAAAGTTAAAGAAATTCTAGCTCTAACTTTTTAATTACTCATAACTCTTAATCTAGGCCTACTTTTAAAGAAGGATAATAAGCGGAATTAGGCTAAAATAGCCTAAGATTATTAGTAGCTAGCTTATTAGTAATTAAAAAATAATTCAATAAAGATATAGCTAATTTAGAAGTAGTAACTCAAACGATTCTTAAAAAAGAAAACGTAATTTCAAATTAGGATATAGGGCCTTATATATGAGCTAATTAGCTTAAAATTAGATATGGATATACCTAAAGACCCGATTTTAAATTTCGCTTCTTAGGAGTATAAAAATAATGTCTACTTAGCGTATAATTCGTTTCTTAAGAAAGAAAAGCTTAAAAGTAGCGCACTTCTAGGAGTAGCGCGCTTCCTACACTAGCATGTTAGTTATCTGATTATTACCTCGAATTTTAGATTATTATCTAGCTTAGTTTAGGAGTAATAGTAATTTTACAATTAGGATTACTTAATTTTGATTTTTTAACTACTATATCTCGTTTATTTTAGGTAGTATAACTCTAAATTCCAGATATCAGCTTTTTCATACCCATTCTTGGATTTCATTTAATTAGAATCTAAAAAAAGGCTTAATTAGGACGCTATACATAATATTTTAAAAAGTAGCTTATTTCCAGGTATAGCTTACTTCCCCTACTAGTATATTAAGTACTTATAGTCGAAAGCTATTATAGCCTAATCTAGCTTATTAGCCTTTTTATAAATAGGACTAGATAAAGAATTATTAGCCTCTATAAATGTACTTATAACTTAAAATCTTAGAGATTAGCTTCTTCATACTCTATTTCTAAGCTTTACTTCTTACAATTTTTAAGAATACGCCTAATTAGCGAGTTATGATCAATTATCTAAAAAGTAGTAAATAGTATACTTCCCCTACTAGTATAGTAGTAGATTTATAGTATAGGCTAGATAATCATTTATAGTATAGGCTAGATAATCACCTAGGTTTTTTAGTAGTACTTAAAAAATTATTAAAATGACATTATTACTAATAGGCCCTAATTATAGCTTAAATTAAGCTAAGGATATAGGTAATTTAAGAAAGGCTAATATTTTCTAATATTAAGTTAATCATTCTAGAATTTACTCAGCTAATCTATCAATTTAATTCTCTTTTTCTTTCTTCTCTTTACTTAAACTCTTAATTATATAGTTATCTTTTACTTTTACTTCTTATTTTTTCCTTATTTTTCTTTTCTTTTTAAGGCATTTTTATTAAGTCTCTTAATTTCTTTAATATTAGATATTTATATAATAATAATCTAACTTAATAAAATAATGCTTCTATTCTTCTTATATATCTTATATATGTTTCATAGTTTATCTTTCTCTCTAAGCCCTTTCAAAAGAGTAAGTTATAATCTCTATATCTTTCTCTTTAGTAAATTTAATAATATCTCTTATAAAAGATTAATATAGTAAATTAATATTAGCTTCTACAATAACTTAAAATACTATTTTAGGAGTATAACTAGAAGTATAGTAAGCCTATATCAGCTTACTAGAAAGTTAGATAGCCTATTTAAGTCTAGCTTAATTCTAACTTTAAAGGAGGAAGGTTACTTTAGAAATAGGAAGAGTAGATAGAGTAATATTTAGGTTTAATAAGTAGATACCTATATTTTTAAAACTTAGATTTAATATATAAAAGCTTAAGGTTTATTGTTCTAGCTCTAATAAATATAGAAATTTATTTAATCTTTAATAATTATAAAATTAAATACTAAAAGATTTAATTAATCTTAATAAAAAGATTATTATTATTAGGAGTATAAAGTAAGTAATAATAAAAAGCTAGATAATATAAGAAGTATATAGTAGTAATAGAGCTAACTTGTATTATAATTGTTAGGAATATAGATTTAGAGAACTAAGCTATTAAGTATAAAGAGTAGCTATCTATATCTAAAAAATTAATACTAATAGCCTATTAGGAGACGTATAAGGTATGCCAAGGTAGTTAATTATTAGAGGTTAAGCCTCTAAGTGTAGCTATCTATACTAGGAGCCTATAGGTGCTAGGCTACCTACCTACCTACTATATAACATCTGCCTTCTCTCTTATAAAATGCTATTAGCCTTAATAGCCTATAGAAAAAGAAAACTAAAGGAGTATAGATAGCCTAAAGGCCTATAAAATAGAAACAAAGCAAAGGTCTATATTAATTACTTCCTTCCCTTCTTTAGTATTAATGTTCTTAACTATAGTAGCCTTTTGCTTTACTATTGCTATAGGTAAGTATAAGAGTCGCCTTAAGGAGAGCGAATATCTTTCTATACGCTAGAGTAATTAGCTAACTAATAGCTAATTAACTCTATACGTACGTTTCCTTATATATATAGCGTATCTACTCTATAAGGAAAGTAGTAGCT